>JAIKVG010000241.1:0-16417 GCA_024679175.1 Phytophthora cajani
AGGTACGAACGACTGGACTTCGTCTCGTCTCGATACATCAGGAACAGAATGTGCTTCATCGAGTTGTCGAATATTTGTCGCTGGAACTGCCGAACCTGAGTCTCCAGCACGTCAACTTTTTGTGGGATGGCGCCCTCCACACTCTTCACCAAGTCGTCATAGTCCTCGAATGATGCAAACAGAAGTCTAGGCTTGCCCCCGACGAGGTTGAATCGGTGGAACCACTCGTTTTCATTCTGCAGCGATGAATCGGTAGAACCACGCGTTTTCCAAATTGCGTCGGCGAGAGCTTGGCACTCGTCTTTGGTCCAAGGATTCATGTACACTTTGATGCACAGATCCTTCACAAACTGGTTGAAATTCTTGTCGCGTGGGCTAGCGAAAACAAACGTGTGGCGAAAGGCGCTCAGAGAACTGGTTGAAATTCTTGTCGCGTGGGCTAGCGAAAACAAACGTGTGGCGAAAGGCGCTCAGAGTCAACGCACCGCCGGACTCATTGCCATCAAATAGACCTTCGTACTTCTTACCAGCAAGTGGCAACCTCGATGTCTCATAGTGGCTATTCACGCTATCCCAGCTGAAGAAAAAGGGTTCTTGACCAAGAGGGCGATAGGCAACATCCTTCCTCTCCGTCATGAGCACGAGCAGCAAAAATATCCCGAAGACCGATTTCCCAATCCCAGGGCTGCCGATCACTAGAATCCTGGAGAGCATCTCGTTCGAGTTCATCTCCTCCTGGATCACCTTGTACACCACCCAATATTCTTCTCGGATGTACAAGCCATTCGGGAAGACAGTGCCAAACACTGACTTGGGCATTGCCAATATTTCCCCCGCCACCAAGTCCGTCTCACGATTCAACTTCTGTCCAAGGGCGGTAAGCGTGGACAGATCATCCAATGCGAAGATTTCACTTCCTTCGGTCTTTTCTTGCAGGATCTGCGATGGCATCGCCGCAGTTCCAGACGCTGCTTGTGCATTGGCATTCTCCAGGCCCTGAAGCTTCTCCACTTTCAACCTCTTCGGTCGCTGCGGTCTCTCAACAATCAGCACCTTGTCGAGGTCCAGACTCTCCACCGAATCTCGCGCATTTAGAGGATCCTTGCCAGTCAAATACGCGTCGCGGTCGGGAAAAAATCGTATTTCTCCAGGGCCACACTTCTCTAATAGACCTTCGGAGTGATGATACTGGGAGTAGACCGTTGTGCGAAGGTCATCGATAATGCTGATATCGCTTGTCAAGCGGAGCGAGGTCTCCGAAGTCAACGAGCCGCGGGGGTCTGTTGCGTCTACCAACTCGAACCAGACGCGCTTCGCCATCTTGCCGAGCCGTTGCGTGTTCCTCCGAAATGACCAAATTCAATCAGCCAATTGCGAATCAGATAAGTATGAGCTATACTTAAGTAAGTGCTTGTACTGTTATGTGCATACACATCAGGCGTCTGAATGAAACCTTGGCACGCTTTTTTAGACGAAGAGCAGTCTGGCCGCTACCTTGGCAATAGAACCGGTGAATGCATAGTCGTCTGCAATGGCGTACTACTAACAAAGTTAGTGGGGTGGTGAGTCTCGTCACGTGCCTGAAATCTTACTTTTTCTTAGCGGATATTTTCTCCTTCAGCATGTACACCATGGAGGATATTCCTTTGGGAACCGAATCCCCAGCACGATTCACCAAGCACGGGAAAAAAAAATCCCAGAACGACCTGCGGTGCTCACTGATCAAGCTTGGGAGCTGGTGAGATGCACGTGCCGGGACAACCCTGAGAGCAGGAGCACCATCACCACAGTCGTCACGTGAATTGGATCCATCAGGTACACCTTCGTACAATGAAACACATCGATGAATAAGCGTCTGGAAACCAAGGTTTGGATTGACAGATCGCCCGCGCCTATTCTAAAATTGCGATCCCTTCTTGTTGCCGATGCCCTTCTCGTTCGCGTCCTTCCAGTCGTCCCAAGCGCGGTCCTTGTAGGTTGCTTCCTCCACTAATGCTGCGTCGTCCTCATCGCCGTCTTCCACCAGCTGCTCATACCGACGCGGTCCCTGCGGCGCCTCCCTGCTTACACAGCAGCAAATTGCAGGACACCGTCATTATCAATCCTTTTCAGAAACAGAAGGGAAATGCAATAGCGTAACATACTGCTCTCTCTTCTGACGCTCCTGGGCGTCTGCGAGCTCCCGGTCCGCGTACTCCTCCAGCGTCATGGTCGGCAGGCGGTGTCCAGGCTGGAACACGCCCGAGCGGATCGTCTCGCGCCGCATCTCCATCTGGGGGTTAATCCGCGTCACCTCCTGCACATGCGCACAAACACACACCAGTCAAACTTCATCATCCAAATTGAACCCAACCTCTGTAGATCCGTCCATCCGTACAATTCCCTGTCCCTGGGGCGGTGGCGGCGGTCGGTGCGCCTCGGAGAAGAGGTCCTGCTTCTCGCTGGCCGCGTTCATCTTGAGCATGGTCTCCAGCATGTCCTTCTCCTGGTTAATCGAGGCCTGCTCCTCCATGCACTTGAGCACGGACAGCTGGATGAAGGTCATGAGCTGCTCGCGCTCAAGGTCCTCCATGTCATCCTCATCCTCGTCCAGCTCGTCCACGTCCTCGTTCTTGGCGCCACCCACATGGGCGTCGCCGCGCTCCTCGCGACGCTTCTGCACCTCGTGCAGCTTCTTCTCCATCTCACGCTGCATCTGGAAGCGCTGCACCTTCTCGTCCCTCGAGAGCGAGAACTGCTTGCTCTCCACGCGCTCGTACTGCTCGCGGCGCTTCTGCTCCGAGAGGATGCCGCCGCTCTCGGCGCGGTCCAGGAACTCGGTCAGGAAGACGTCGGCCTCGCGCAGGAACTTGATGCGATACACCACGTTGCGCGTGTGGTCCGATGGTTCCTTGCGTTGCGCTCGCGGGTCGTCACGTTGCTCTTGCGGCTGCTGGAAGAAGCTCTGCTTGGGCGAGAGCATGCCCAGGTAGTACTCGAGGCAGAAAGCGTACAGCTGCGTGTTCTGCAGCTCAAAGAAGCGCTCGTTGGCCGACAGTACGCCGTCCAGTTGCCGCTGCGCCACGCACTGCTTTATGTAGCGCAGAGCGCGCGTCAGCTCGTCCTGGAAGGCCTGCGAGTTGGGCTCCGACACGGCTGTGCTCGGGTTCTCCAGCGCCGTGAAGAGGCGGTGCGCCTCCACGTAGCTCACACGGTCGGGCAGCGGCGCGGAAGACGACGACATAGTGCACTGCAACAGGATGCGGGCGGATAAGTGAGTGAGATGACCACCGAGTGTGGAATCCAAGAGTGTTGGTCAGTGACGTGGAGCACATGAAGTTGTGTTCCGAACACCAAAGTGTACGTGTGGTGGAAATCCCCTAGCGGGAGCTGGTTGATGCTCGACGGAGTGTCGATGAAGAGAAACCCTGTGTAGCTACAGCAGCTTGACACAATGCTGCAAGGAAGGAGAGAAAACTGGAGACTAGCCAACGCAATGGACAAACTTTCTTCAATTCAGACGATTGGAATTTAGCGTCGCGTTTACTGAAGGAAGGCAGGAAGACGACACCAGGCGTCTATGGGGCGGCGTCTGAGCGTCGTCCACGAAGCTTGATCACCTGCTGCAAGCCCTCGGCGAGGGGATGAAAACTCATTGGAGGTCCGCAAGAGAGTGACAGTGTCGCCTGCCTCCCTCGTCGTAACCGGAAGAGCGCTTAGTCCTTCTTGCCGGAGCCCGTGGCCATGCAGAACTCGCCGCGGAAGCTCTGCACGAAGCCAAAGCCCAGGCCGAGGAACATGGCGGTGAGCAGCGGGCCGTCCGACTCGCGCTTGAGGTAGGTAGGGCGCTTGACCGTGGCGAACAGCTTCTGGTCGGCGACGATGTGGCTCTCCTTGTTCACGAGGCCCGAGTAGGCGCGGCGCTGGGCGCCAGCGGCGAGGCGAGCGGTCTGGCGGGCGAGCATCTTAGAGGACAGGGAGGGAACGAACTTCGCACCTGGAGCTTCTTTTCTTCACTGAGGGGCGGGGCGTTCGGCCAGGAGCACCAACGGAAGGAAACAAAGACAAGGAGCCGCCCGGACGACCTCACATTTCTATACCGGTACTAGACTTCGCTTTACGGACGTAGTCAGTGTCAATACACGCATTTAAACCGAGAGCAAACGCAGTTGTCCGTAAAACCAGGATGTCTGTGATTAGTATGTTCGTATATGTTTTAGTGTGGTATATGTGGTGTTATTGGGCCGAAAGGTCGGTGACACTAGTCATCTCGTTGAAAAGCAGTTAGGACAAGAACTCGGCACTATGCGTTGGATATTCATTTATTAATACTTTCACACCACCGTATGCCTACTCCAACCAGTGTAAAGTCTGCTATGATACCACCCATTCAACCACGTTGGCATCACCTCACAACGCCGTTCATATCGGAGAGTGATCATTCCGGAGCTCTCGGAAGCCACTGTGGCGAAAAAAGACTTTGCGGACTGCGGGGGTAGATGCAAACGCGAAGATTATCTCGGTTGTGTTTCGATCCAGCTCATAGAGGCAACGTGAGCTCCGTGTGCGCTTCGAAATGCTGCCGCTCCGATCCTGGCGACTTGGTGGTGTCATCACGCTGAGAAATGCGAGCTTCGACCTCAATAATAGCTCGTCTTTGACAATCGGTAGCTTCTGGAGATGATACTTCGCGAACAGCAATGCAAATGATAGGCGAAAGTCCGTCGCGACGACGTCGAGGTACTCCACAGAGCAGTTCCGCTGAAGCATGTACAGCAGAGCCACAATTCGCAGTGGCGTTGCTTCGGCGTCTTCATTGGTGTTTCGGCGGATGTAAACGCGTAGTCGTCGCACCGAGCTCGCAAACGGAAGCTTCGGTACGCAGAAAAACATGAGGAGCTCGCTGATGTCTTCAAAAGAAGGAGGCACTTGCGGGTGTACAGTAATCTGGTTCCGCAATCTCCTGTCACGAACTTGGAACCGAACGTCAATTCCAGGGGTGCAGACAGATACCTCTCTCAACTGGGGGCAACTTGCAGCAATCCTTTCCAGCATGGACGGGTGAAAGTCCAAAACTTGGATGGACAAATGCACCAGTGAAGACCCAACCAATTCCAAAAATCTGCATAGCACGTCATCGTCCGGGTCGGTCTTGAACATTATCATCAGCGAAGATACCCCTGTTATAGCACAGGGTAAATCCTCCTCTTGAACGAGACTTGTTCGGCGAGTTTGGCATTTGCCAAAACCAGGCACCAGCACATCAACCCACCCGTTTTCAACTACATCGCTCAGGAGTTTGACGCCACGAATCTCCCTGGAAACGGAAAAGGCCGCGTTATTTCCGAGCTCTTCGTCCGTGTCCATGGGTTGCAAGCGTACTCTTTTCTTCGACTTGATGGAGTAGTTATTCCGCGACTGCTGCGGGTGCGGTAAGCCTAACAAGTCTTCTTCAGGATTGTTTGATGTCATCACATCGCGCATCGCGTCCACATTTTCTCCAGTAAGAGTTACATTTTGAAGCGTGAGTCTCTGTAGGCGTGACAGGCGCTGCGCTCGCTCAGAAAAGAATCCATAGCAAACCCACCGCCATCTCCATGTGGTGAGTTCCGTGCCTATATCAGTCGAGTCCGATGAAATGGACACGTGGGTAGTGGTCTGATTCACGACAGCAGCAGAGCACGCGCGCTCAAAGAACCACGTTCGAGAGGGGTCACAGAAAATGTTCGCTGAATCCAGAATCAGTTGACTAGGAGCTGTCAACGTGCTGGCACGTGGGCCAGACATTGGCACTCTTCCTCCATTGACCTGGGGCTCATCCGCTGATCCACCAAGCAAACTCGCCAGCAACTTCCCAACGGACTTCCGCGCCGCTCCTCGCTTCGCTGGAGGTGCTAACGCATTGCCCAGCCCTTGCCAAAAGCTCAACCCCGAACAGAAAATCCCATTGTTCGCCATCGTCTCCACCAACGCTGTCACCTCTGACCTAATTCCCACGGGTCTAAGATCTGCCCCAATCGACTCCAAGACAAACGATACCCTCGGAAGTCCCTTCTTGCCTCCCGTAGGAGGCCACGTCTGGCTACGAAGATGACGGGCTGCCTTTAGTACATTCTGCACATAGTTAACCAGGCTGCCTCCACTTCTCGCAAGGGCCGGATGCACTTGGATCGTAACTGGGACTTCAATTTCATCTGGAACATCCCCCAGCTCCCGTTTGGTCCTCCATATTTTGATAATCTTCCTCAGTGCAGCGTTGTATTTCGGGCTGGGGTTGTCGTGTTGCTCGGCCCCGCAGAAAAACACCAAGTCGCCTTGAAGCGCGTACTCGGGACCCGTCTGTTCTACGAAATGCCCTCTCAACAGGCTGTCGATGTTGTCTGCAGGGATCCGTCTCCCATAGGGCAAGTCCAACAGAAAGCGAGCCGTGAGTCCGTCGAACTTCTCGGAGGCCGTGAAGCTTTTGGCCAGCACTCTGCTCTGTATTAGAAGTTTCCTCCACGTCTCGTTGTCCACCAAGGCCACGACGGAGAGCAGCTTGAGCGCCTCTCGGAGCTCGAGCCTCCGAGTGTTTATCCGTTGCTCCGCCTCCTCGTCCGACTCAGTGCTGGAGGTTCTGCGAGGAGAATGGATATGGAGCCCGCGGTAGGACTGGAACGGAGGGTCCGAGCTCTCGCCCTCCCAGTAGCCCACGGCGTCCCGCACGTGGTCGCACCACGACACCATGAAGCTCCAGATGTCGTCCACCGTGTCGTCCTCTAAGAAGGAGGCGACCGGCCTACCGTCCATGCCGCGTAGCGCGCCCAAGAGCGCCATCGAACCGTGGTTTTTCGACTGTGATAGGACCTCTAGATAGTGGTATTTTGATATCACTACGTAAACGTTGTTAAGTACATGTAGTAGCAAATCCACTTGGTGGTAATTCTCGTTTCACTCTGAATCTACTTACGTAAGTAAGTAACACGTTATTCCGCACAGACGACAGCATCAAGACTGATTCTGCTATTCGGATAAAAGCGGCACATGTGCTTGACGAGCTCCCACTCGCGGTCGGTCATCATGGCAGGTCGCGGCGACAGCTCTCCTCTCCTCACTCGGAAACCGACAGCAGCGTCGGGCATGGCATTACCCCACGGGAATGCGTCGGTGAGAGCTTCAATCACAAACATCCCAAAAGAATAAGTATCAGCAGCAAATGTAGGTTTGCCGCCTTGTAAAACCTCAGGCGCCTTCCAGCGAATCGCACCAAGAGCTCCCTTGTAAGTATTCCTGGAATCAGCAAACGTGCTCAATCCGAAACTCCCAATTTTTGTTGACGCCCCGATCACAAACGAGAAAAGCGATACACATGAGATGATGCCATATTCGGCTTAAATCCTTGAATGCACTCGGGGGTCTCCATCGGATAGCCTGGCCTGTCGACTCGTTTGAGGAAGGGCTCAGCAACAGCACTCAGGCCAAAGTCTGCCAACTTCACGAAGTCGTTGTTGCAAACCAAAACACTATTACCCTTGAGATCACCAAGTACAGCGGCTCCAGAAAGTCACCGCCCACCTATACAGCTAATTTAGTTGGTAACTGCTCATGAACTAGATCATATTTTCCTGCCGGAGAAACACGAGCGGAACCGCAAAAGGATAAGCTACAAGTGGAGGTCAATGAATCGGAAAAACGAAACGTTTGCTGTATTTTTATCAGGAAAAAACTGGCAAAAATTACAAAACACGGTGATAAAAAATCACCGCCCACCTCATTCCCATACAAAACTCAAGTCACAAATCAGTACTTCGTGTAAGTCGGGACCTATTAAAACAAGTACCCTGTTAGCAGTAGCAAGCGTGTCTCACACAATAATGCACACACGTACTATTCCGTAAAATAAATTATTCCGTACTAATATTTCCGTATATTTGCCGTACAATCTTTTATTCGGAAGGCCTGCTGATAGTGTCCTGATAGCCTTTCACGTGCTTGCCTTCCACGTGCTTCCGCCTGCAGCGGAGATTGTCGGAGTTCGGGTGCAAATGTCGGTGATGTTGGGGCCACATATGACGTTCAAGGAACTTGACACACTGACACACAGAGTCGGCTCTGTGACTGGTGTTCTCATCGTTACTCGATATACAAGTGAGATCCAGGCCAGCTTCGGAGCAACCACTTTTGTCCTGCCTGACCCATTGTGCATTATGCACGTGTTGCTGCTGAGCGTGGCAGCACCTGACATGCGAACTCTTTTCTTTGGTTTCTCGGGGCAACCTGCACTGAAGGAAGTAGTCGAAGACGTTATCACGAAACCTAAGCAAAACTTGACATAAATGATCTTGCCATTTAATCCCCAGCTTCATACACAATGACCCTGTTATATTTGCGTTCACTCGAGCCAAGATTATTTGCAGCGTTGCCACGAACACAATACACTACTTGAATCGAGAGAACCGGTTAAGCCGATGCTTATCCAACTTTATGGCAAACATTTTGCCGGGGGAACCAAACCGCTGGTCTCACTCCGAATTTCGTCGCACAGATACAGCCCCAATTCCTGTACTGCGTAAGGACACCTCCTCCATCATGCAGTTGGCTCGCTCTGCTCCTAGAGATCTAGCGATGCGACTACCGTAGGCGGAGATGCAGCAGTGCGCGTCTCCGGGAGTAGGTAGCCGACTAAACCGCAACAAATTCAAATTCAAATTCAGTTGGCTCGCTCTGTGTTGGTAATTGCTGCCCTTCTGGTTGTATGCTGTCGCTCGTGGCAGCGGCTTCTTGGGGCCCAATCATGCCGTGACAAGCTCCGAGCATTCCACGCCGGAAGAAAGAGGCTCGCTGTTCTCCAGTCTGAAGGGCTTGCTCAAGAAAAGCCCCGCCCAAAGCAAGTAGCTCTCGAAAACGACTACAGTGGCAGTGTGAAGGCAGCTATGCGTAAAGAAGCTTCGGCTCTCCAAAACGCGGAGAAACTGTTCGAGAAGCCCGTGGTCGATGTGCTGAAGGCTGCCGAGAAGAAGCAACCTGGAATCGTTGCACGGTCCAAATCGTTGGTGAAGGATAACCCGAGTATCTTAAGAACCCAACCGCCGAGCGCGCTGCCAGAGCCATCGTCAACAGTCCATACAAGCGCGAGATTCATTGGGGACGCTATTCTTGCTTTAGCGGCTACCTTCGGCTTTACTGCCATTGCGGTAGCTGCCAGTCAAGACAAGGTTCTGGAGAAGTAGGGATGGAACTTCGACCATTAAATGGGTAAACAATTTGTTTTCTTAAAGTCATGCACTTGCTTCTCGTGATACCATGGATGGCTTCACGAATTGACTCTCGTGTTCTTCAGCAACTCCGCGAGCGTCGCCGTGTCGGTGGCAGCCCCCACTGCAAAAGGGTCATTTGCCGGCTGCAGTCGCAGCGTCGGGTCGTAGCACCAGCTCATGTATAGCGTCAGCGACGTTCGGTACAACGGACTCGGCATTCCCAGGGACATTTCCCCTCTCTGCAGTCCGCAATTGACTCGAGTGCACAGTTCTCCCAGTCGCTCCACCGCCTTCATAGTCAACTCGCCCTTCTTCATGAAATGGTCCACCCACTGCTGCTTGAACCCCGATGCGAGGAGGTACCCCGTGCTGTTGAGCGGGTTGTCGCGGAAGGGCACGTACAGCAGCTTGTCCAGCCCCGACACCTTGAACATGTTCACCATCGACATAGACGACAACGACGATATCTTCGACTCATTCTGGAAGCCAAGAGCTGCATCCAGCACTTTGTCGATGAACGCTTTGTCGTGTTCTGGGTCGTAGTCAATAATGGACGCGCCGAAGACTTGCGTGGGCCAGTTCATGCTATAGCCGTAGTGCAGACAGTCGCCGTGCATCGAGCACCGACGCGCGAGGTCGTGGAAGTCCTCGGGCGTGAAATAGTCGAGAACGTTCGACCACGAAATGGTGTACGGCCGCAGCGCTGCGATGCGTTCCAGTAATTTTCTGTTCTCGGGGTCCGTCGCGCCTTCACCTCGGACGGCCTTGACCACACCGTAATGCACCTCAATCGTCAACTTGTTGGCCAGCATCAAGTCGCGCAGACGCTGGAGGTTGCGCAGGATGTGGATCATGAAAAGATCCACGACCGACAACTTGTCAGCCGAGTTCTTCTTCTTCTTTTCGCGCTGAGCGTAATCTTCCAAGAGGTTCATGAAATCCACAGTGTTGAACGCGACGTCCTCTTCAAGCGGTGGCGCTCCAGGTGGCACAGTCCACATCGTCAAGCTTCCGACCACAGGAGCGGAGCTTGCGTTCTTTTTCTTCCGGTTGCGCTTTTTCTCGGACTTGGTGCCTCTTGCTTCAGTGTTCGCGGTCTCATCCTTCTCCTGGTTCATAGTGTCCGTGACGGTCGGAGTCGCTCGAATCTCTCCAGTTAGAATATACTGCACCAAGTCGAGTCGGTCAATTTCGCGCCGGAAAGAGCACAGCGAGGACACAGTCTTGCTGTTATACTTCTCTAAAGTCGAAAAGAATTCCGAGCGAGCTTTCTCGGCTGAAATCGGCTGCTTCGACGCCCAGTGACTCAAATACGACATCACCTTTGAGCTTCCTCCACTTTCCTTGCGCATTGACTTCAACACAACGTTCACGCTCTGTCGGAAGTCCTTCAACGTCGCGTTACTCCACGTAGACGACAACCACACCTCCATCACACTGGAGACCGAGACACCGGGAGCCGCGAGCATATGCCCAACGACCTTGCACTTTGCGACAGCGAACTCGCTCATCTCGAACCCCACAAATCGTAGCGGCTTTCCGTCGTTTAGTTCCTCACGGAGCGTGGCAGCCAGCAGGCTGCTGAAGTCGTTGAACCCAATGGCGATGTGAGTCGTCCCAAAGGTGTAAACCTCTGCACGGTTGGGGTTATTGGCGAAGTTAGATCGGATGCGAGCGTCGTAAGCGGGGAAAACATCACTTTCCACCTCTCGATAGTCGATAATATCGCCATATTTCAAGCTGCCAGCTTTGTCGTGAAGAATCTTAAACGCAGCGGTTCCGTGCCAGCGCTTGATCATGTCTTCAAGACTCGACTCCTGGGAAAACTTGCCGTTACGCATAGCGAGCGCCCTGATCCAGGGACTGCTGGTGGCGTCCAGGTATGCGCGGTACAGCACTTTTCGAGCGAATACTGGATCAATTCCAGCAGGCCAACCACGCTGCCTGGGGTATTCATTGTGGATCTGAGGAGCCGACTGCTTTGCGAACATCACCATCTCGCGAGGGAGTTCTTGCTGCTGCTGCCTTTGGTTCGACTTCCACGCTCCGTATGCGAGCCGCGACATGTTCACGACCGACTCCATTTGCGCGATGTAGACGTCAATGTCACGGTCTTCTTCGCTCATCATCGTTGCGAACGGGTTTTCTGCTTCTGAGTTTTGATTCACGCCCGCAGCGAAGAATGTTTCAGGGCGCAAGGCATCGCGCTGCTCGCGTTGGACATGCGTAGGGATCTCGGAGACTTGTGGAGGTGGTTTGGCTGCCTCACGCTGCTTCGATCGTTGCTGAATATCAGCGCTGATGCCACGCTTGAACTCCTTCGCACGCTCGGTTGCTACCAACGCATTAGACTCGACATTAGCACGGATATTTTCCAAATCAGCGAGGCATTCCTTGTCCGAAAATCCCAAACGCGCCAGACATCGGGCTCGCCGCGACCACGCCTTGTAGTTGAGAGGGTCGACGATACCGGCAACAGTGCAGTTAAGGAGAGCTGCCTCAGGATATGGCATCACTTCATCTGATTGTGGGCCAACACTGACGCCCGCGACACCTCTAGTCTCTCGAGACAAGGATAGATACACCGCGGCGATGTTGTTCAGCACCAACGAGACATCACAGCAGGTTTGCACACTTGACGCCAGTCCCTTCCGATAGTATTCCTCAGAGGCATGAAAATCCCCCTGTCCAAATTTCTCGGTCCCGAGCTTTCGCCATGTGTCGGTGTCTTTCTTCTCCTCGACATGTCCATCCGTTATCTCGACCGACGTTGAAGCTATACCGCCCACGCACCACTCTGCATAGGTCTTTAGCGGAGACTGATGGGTAGACGTGGAAAGCGAAGCATGGAGCGCGTTTTCCAGCAATTTATCTTGCTGAGGAGTCAAGTCGCGCAAAATATTGCGTGCATGAGCGACAACCTTCTCCGCCAACAGTTTGTTCTCTCCTTGATTTTCACTTTCACTCTCAGCAAGAGCCGACGCGAGGCGGAGCCAACCTTTGAAGTACCCCGAGTTGAGGTGCACTGCGGTACCCGAAAGCTGGATCGCTGCAGGATAGTCGCCCATTTTGAATCGACAGGTGGCGATGTTGTTGAGTAAGATCGCAACTGAGTGAATTTCAACTTGAACACTCTGAAGAGCGCGCTCGTAACACGACAACGCTCCACACGCTGCATTTTGAGAGTTTGACCCGGTGAAAAACTTGTTCCCCAGGTTCTTCCACGTCTTCAAGTCCGTCGGCACGGCTTTCCAGGTAAATATTTCTGCTGGATCTTCTACTCGAATGCCCAATGAACCGTCCAGGCGTATCTTGTAGTACGGCTCGACCACAACGATCGGTTTTCCTTTGGGGAATTGACTCGCCAGATAGGCCTGCCGTTCATGCAGTGACAGTGAGTCATCCACCAACCCATACACAGCGATCTCCACTAAGTAGCCCGTCACGTCCTCGAGCAGCAGCGAAGTCGCAGAAATGCCGAAGAACGCGTCATCAACTGCGACCCACCCGCAGAGGTAGCGACCTCGGTGCGTTGTCCCCAGGTCCAGCTCCTTGGCAATCATGGGCGAGAGGGCTCTCAGCGACCTCACTTCAGATGCTGGCTTAGCATCTCCGGTTGTAAACTTGGTGAACAAACTGCCGGCGTCGACCCTTCCAGCTTGAAAATGCTCAGCGAAAATGCCTCCAGGCCGGACGAAGGTGGCACGGCTCTTCTTGAATCGCTGGATAAGTTCCTCTTGCGGGTTCGCCATCTTCTCGACTTGCTCGTCGAATTCGTGCATGGCTTGGTTCAGAAGATCTTCCTGCTGTGCTTCAGGCAAACCTCCGAGGAACTCCATCACTCTTGACGGGTCCATCGCCGTGGGATATGGGAATGCCATGGTTGAGTGGTTGGCACAACAACTTCACGAATGATCTTGGGCACGTTCGACAAAAAGGACTCGTCCCAACTTCTGCCTCTTTCCGAGAGAAATCCGAACCGACTTTCTATCAATCAAATGTGACCAAGAAAGCTACAACCGTGTGAATGGACATGTTCGAGTTTGATCGAATCACACGAACCACAGTTTCCTGTTGTGCATTTTAGTGGGTACCCTCCTATCTCCGCGACCGTTCGTTCATTAGCCGATCCTAGCGGTCCAAGTCCAGACGAAGAGCACGGTAGTATTATGGGGGTGACGGCAGTCGCGGCCCCCGCGAAGGGCGGAAAGAAGACCAACGCACCTGCGAAGGTCAAGGCTGCTGCGGGCAAGAAGGTCTCCGCGACGATACTGACGTCTACCACTACAACTACAACCACGAAGACCTCAATCGCAAGAGAACCCCTCTCTGCGCCCGTCGTGTCTGGGAAGAGTGCCAGGCCCAGAGGCAATCCCAGAGGCAATCCCAAAGGCAGTACCAAGACGGGCGCCAAGAGCAGTGCCGCAACTAAACCCAAGACTGTCAAGGTTAAAGCGGAAGTTGCTAAGCCCAAGCTGAGCTTCGATACGGCGACTCCTTCAGTGAGTGCGACCAAGGCCAGCGTGCCACGGATGCAAGAGACTGTGAAGAAGATGATCACCGAAGCGGTGACGCGGGAAGTGAAGAATGGGATCAACTTGGGCCAACTCACGGTCACGACCACCATCACCATGCATCCTGACCAGGTCCAGTTCCTCGGCTCGACGATGGCGTGGGACTACAAAGGTGGACCCCTGAAGACCGTGCTGAAGGAGGCGGTGACCGGCGAGTACAAGAAGAAGCGGTACAAGATCGTTCTGCTCTCGATGAGCTACGTCAGGAGCGGTGGCGGCTACCTCAAGATAACCATCACCTACAAGCGCTCATAGATTGAGTGGGGGTTCCTCAGCCTTGAGCATAATTTTCTTCGCTGAGCTTCGTTGGTGAGGAAGGACTGGTCGTCGTTGATTGATGAAGAAAAGGTAGTTTTCACGATGCATAGGTAGTGTAGTGTTCTACAGTGTCCATGTAGTTGCACTTTAGTTGATTTTTACCCAAATTTCTGAGGCAGTTGATTGCCGTGATCCCTAATGTAATCATTTGCCTCTCGAGACTACTCCTCGTTTGTCAGTCACACTAGGTTCTTATATTGGTTTTAGCTGCAGGAATCCCCATGAACTTGACCTTAACGACAATCAATATCACTACCACAGACAAAAAAACGTTTGCATGATGTTATTGTATTTCTGTTGGGTTTCTGTGGTACAGGATGAAGTGAAAATAACCGGCTACCACCACCAGTAATAGATAATTATCCCGTAATCATTTGCCGGGTAATCCAGAAACAACTTTCGCGAAATATAGGCATTACTCCAGAATTCGACCTTCACCGAGAAGAGAATCCCCAAGCCCAGTACTGAGTTCAAGCATGCAGTTGGTTCGCTCTCTAGTGCTCATACTTGCTGTCTACGTCCGATGCTGCGCCACCTTCGCCACTGCTGACGACGCGACATCCACACGAGTCGCAGATCTTGAGACCTCCAACCCCCACCTCCCAAACTCGAAGAGCGTGCATCGTCTCTTAAGAGACAGCAACACAGCACCATGCATCGATGATCCAACGGCCGAAGAGAGAGGCTCGCTGTTGACCAAACTGAAGGGCTTGTTCAAGAAACTCCCGGGGGCAAGCAAGAAGCTTCCGAAAACTTCCAGCAGCCTGAAAGCTACTGCGCAAAAGGAAAATGAAATCCTCAAGCAGGCGGAGGCGACGCTCACGAAGCCCGCTGCCGACGCGTTGAAGGCTGCCCAGAAGCAGAATCCTGGTGCTCTGGCCAAAGCTGAGTCGCTGGTGAAGGGGAATCCGAGTTTGGTTGCAGCAATTGAGAAGAGCCCGGCGGGCAACAGAATCGCCGAAGCTGTCGTGAAGAATCCGCGTGAAAAGGGCTGGGGCGAGATCATTGGCGCGCTGATATTCATGACGGGTTTTCCCGGGACTGTCATTTACTTTGCTACTCAGCATTCGCAGAAGTAAGTAGACGGCACTGTACACGTATCGACGCGATGGATGACCTGAGGCAAGCAGGAATACACTCGATCTACTAGGGTATCGATATCGTGACTGATTCGTGAATATCAACCTAAATAACCAGACCGACTCGCGCTTCGTTAGGTCAGATCAGCCCGTACATGCCACAGCCTCAAACCCACAACATTATTCGCAGTTCGAAGAACTGCGAGAATGTCGCTCGATGACATCCAGCGCCTCGTCGAGCGACATTCGCATAACCCGAATTCGCAGTTTCGAAGAACTACCGTTAGGCGGCCGAGGAACGAGTATCATTCTAACGACTTTCACGCGTTATTCCCACTTCAACTTGCACATTCAATCGCAAAGCATGCATAGTACTCGTGCTCGACTTGCCCGACACACCATTTACTTATCATTGCCAGTGAGGCCTCGAGGCGGCGTACACAGGTTGTGCCTAGTGGTGTTTTTTTTATTTTATTCAATTTTGACTGTTAGGCACGGGGCAAATGCTGCGGCTGCGAAGCAGGCGCAGGAGATGCTGGTGCATCGTAATATACGGTACGTACTTCCTTACTAAAAGAAAACATAAACATCTTTGGAGTAAAAAAAATATTTGAAGTACCCGTATTAAATACGGGTACTTCAAATATTTTGAAATTTTCAAAATCCTCCTATCTCAGGCTTCGCTGGACCCCAGTTGTATGCCAAGTACGTCACAGTTGCTGATTGTAGCGGGGGTGTCCGTGCTGTCAAAACTCCATATTGGTATCTTTTCACCCCTGAGAACTGCGAACTCCCCGGACCACCAGTCCGGGTACCCCGAATTGAGCTTGCTCGGCAAAGTGAAGTTGTGGCCTCCAAGTCGCCCTCCAAGTCGCAATCACGCCGATGACGCGCACAAACTTCAGTTCCCATTTTCCACCAATCATCGTCCTCTCTAGCTTTCCTCCAATCGGCGCGATCCAAACGACCCCGTCACAAAGTCTCCGCTACACGTACGTCAGTCAGTGTATCAACTGCCAGTTCAAGCTTGGGCCAGTCGCGCCCATGTCCTCCACCACCACGACCACCATGAAGCTGCCTCTGGAGGCTCCCCACCTCAAGGACCCGGCCAGCGCCATCACGCCCCGGCCGCCTCTGGCCAGCTACGCGTTCGGCGGCATGTCGGCCGTGGGCGCCGTGTTCTTCACGCACCCGTTCGACCTGCTCAAGATCCACCTGCAGACGTCCAAGA
>JAIKVG010000242.1:0-13887 GCA_024679175.1 Phytophthora cajani
GTGGGGTTCCTATCTCCTTGTGACCACGCCATTGACTACCAAACTCCTCGATGTGTGTGTGTGCCCTGAGTCCGATGTTTTACGTTTGACAACAAATCAACCCTGTTGAGGCGTGAGAACCTTTCTCGCCCATAGAACAATAATCACAACAAGGGAAATTAGTCCGCCCTTTTAGTTTTACTTCAATTTAGTAAACACCGTTTTTAACACATGTACTAAACGGTACACAACGTAAGGTAACATATTAACAACCTGTCCCCAGCTAAGTGAGCGAAAAAAAAACAGGGGTCCCGTAGGTGGCTTTGAAAAAAAAATGAAAGCCGGATCGGGCATCAATATGAAAACGATAATATTACCTTCATCATTATTACAAGTGATAGCACTCACTCGAGCCGGTAGTTCGCTATCTGCCTTATACCTAGCCTAGTGGCGAGCTCTTCCTCAGTCAGGGCCATGCCGATGCCAAAAGCAGCATCCGGTGCAGTGGTACCTGCCTGGACCATTTTATGTGACACTGCACCCGCTTGGCATTCATCACCTTACCGAGTTCCGCCCCCACAATGCAGGCGGCGTCGGTTAGCACGGTGACCATGGACTACACTACCAGAGACGTTTTGGCGAGAAAAATGTTAAAGCGTACTACAGGGCTCCCAGTATGAGCCCCTCCAAAGACTGCGAAATCGCGATAAAATGATCGCACGAAACCGAGAAGTCAGGGGTAGGTAAGTGGAAACGTGACTTGCCTGGAGGGATGTCCCGGAGCGATGTCCCCTCCGGCCGAAACGAGGGTAAACAGAGAAGAAAGCTTCATGTCCGCCCATGCTGCTCTGCCGACAAGAACATGAAACGTGTGCTTCCTCAGCGTTTAGTACTTAACGTATCTCGCATGTAGAGAAACACACCCATGTCATGTGTTTAGGGTTATTTTCACGCCGCAGCCCAAAATTGATGTAAAACCCAAAAAATGGGACAGGTGACTATTTTTGAAGTTAGACGACTGCTTCCTCTAATGTCGTCTAGCAAGAAGTCATGGCTCAAATCAACAGGGTTGCCCTCTTGTAGATGTAACTCCTCTAGATCGGTGATCAACTCCGCGCAGGCAATGCAGTTATCGCTTGGCAGGAATCTTGGTAGACACGGGGATGCCCTCATCTCGCAGCTCGTTTACCCATTGAGCCAAGTAGGCTTCGCTCTCAGCCGACAACACGGTTGCCGTGCCGACGCTGCGCACTTTCTTGTGGGTACCCTTGCCTTCAGCCACAGCGGCGTTAAGGCGCACGCTCTCTCGAGCCCACCGCAGAATCGTAGTGCGCTTGCTGTTGTAGGATCTGCTACTAAGGTTAGGATAATAGCGCTTAATAGTCTGCTTAATAGTCTTAAACTGCTTGTAATGATCGACAACTACGAGCTTTTTGTCGACCGTTTCCCCTGTCAGCTGGTACTGCTGTACATGACGGCCAGTCCCGCCAAAACTCGGTCTTCCTTGCGGGCGCTTGCGCACCATTGTCAGACTGGTGGCTCCAGCGTCGCTAAACAAAAATGTGTAAGGTACACAATATGGGGTGTATCGCTCTACATGCGATCTCACACACTTATTTTTAAGGACGGTGATTGGTCAAAATAAAGGTGTATAGCTTAAACCGCTGTGGCGCTCTACATGCGAAATACGGTACGTACGCTCAATATTAGCCGAATTCGCTTTGATCCGGATTTCGTATTTTCCGGAGCTGCCCACCATCGCCACCCACTGAGCTGGAGACAGCGTGTTAATAGCAAATAAAAGATAAAATCATTCGTCACAATGGGAGTGGCCAATTAGGGCCCGTTTTGCGAGCTGATTACATAGTACGAATGCAGCTTGGGATCCAGTACACAAGCGAACAACTTATGGTAGTTTTGAAAAGCCCTCGATCTCCGCTTGTATTATATACTCGCCCAGGAGCCAATTACCAGACCACGACAGCATCGAGGAGAATTTTCTACCCACATACTATTTTAGATGAATATAATCAGGACGCCGTCCTTATTTGTGGGTCCGTCTGTTATGCACGTCCTAGTTGTGATAGAAACCGCCTTTGAAAATTCTCTGATTAGCATATCGATGTAAGGTAAATGGCCAGCTCGAGGCCGCTTTACGAGCCCGTCGTTCTATTGAACATATCTCGAGATCTAGTGCACCTGGACGACAAATTTTGACAGTTTTGAAAACAGCAGCAATCCAGCATTTTTATAGTGGTCTTTGGGCGTAATAACCGATGATAATGTGCTGCGGAGCTGCCATCGCACTAAGCCACTGCGGCCATGGCCCCTTGCCAGTTAGAGGCCGAGATTAAGCTTGATTTCATTATGGTCCACAGCTCCTAAGTCGATGGATTACACCAGGGATATGTATCTTGTTCAAACGCATAATGCACAAGTTTGAACTCATAGCACAAGGTATTTAATATTTAAGGTGTAGCCACTTTCGACAAATCAGTCATTTCTCGAGAAGCACGCCACAGCAGCCTTCGCGCAGGATAGCACGTGGGGTGCCGCCTCTACTCGCGCTCCAAGGCTCCCTCAGCCCCCGCGCCGACATCACACAGTTGCTCAAGTGTTCTAGGTCGCGTCTCCCGCCCTCGCCGGGTTCTAAGTCCAGTTCTGTGGAGTGATACGACCAGGCAGGGCGGGGTGCATGCTGCCTGTTTGAGTATTACATTGATTAGCAGCAGCCATGATAATCTCCTCGCACGTGCGGCTGACGGCGCTCATGCGCTAACTAGCCGTCGCGCATACCCCAAAACGAGGTGAAGCATTCAGTGATATGTAAGCGCAGCATATAGCTCTCGCCAAGGCATGTGCGGGGGCAGTGGTGGTGACGGCACGTTGTGCCACATCGCCGTATGGGCTGCTATCGCCAGCCACTTCCGGATCGTCCGCTCATGGACGCCGGTAGCAGCGGCAACAGCAGCAACAGCTTGGCCTTCGTGGACTTGGGAGATGATGTCTTGCTTGGTCTCGGCCGTGCACGTCGGTGCCATTGTGGCAGTATGAAAATGAACGTAGAGAGCTTCTAAATCGTTGGAGGACAAGCGAACCACCAGTGTTGTGGTTCCCGCCAACATTTTTCCCGCCAACCGACTTCAAATTAGTTTGTGTAGGTTTCGTACTTAGCTTCATTTCAGCGAATGAAGACAGAGAATAGCTAATGCGATGCTATTACTGGACAAAACCACCTCGGCCTTGGATTGACCAAACGGCCCCTAGTTGGCCATTTGCCTTACCTTATTATGCCTCCGCATCGAGAAACCAGGTAGAAATTTAGTCGAGAGGTCATCCATTCTCATCATCGGCGATGATGAGAATGGATGACCTCTCATATTGACTAAATTTCTCATGATCGCGTATTGATAATATTAGTAGCCAATAGTATGCGAGTAAGGTGATTGGGTCGAGAAATAATACTGGAGGTAGGAGCATTTTTTTATTTTCTCCATAACATTGGCTGGCAAGATAACGCGCTACAAAATTACCGGATTGGATTTTCATAATTTGCAATATTGATGAATTATAAAGATCTTCGTGAGAACAACTTAGTCCTCACAGTCGCTACCCCAAGCTCGCTTTCAGAGCTTTCAGATTCGCCCTTGCTGCATCCAGGAAGACGTTAACAGCGCGAATGTGGTTTTATAGCTCACATAGGTTTGTTCCGGTTTTGTCAATGCAACCTTAACCCCCCGCCCCCGCCCGCACTCAAACGTTGTATATGACTACATGTGAAAAAGAACAGTATGTTTTTCTACGTGAAATGCACAGGTGTAGGTGGAAATATGTGCAAAGAATGAGTGGAGATTGCAGAGAATGGTGGTGGATTAGACTGATCATTTGATTGCGCGCAGATTGCTAACAGGAAAGGTTCTTCCCATTATGCGTATGAGACAGTGCTGCCCTGGGTACTTCGATCAGATCAGACATGATATGAAACATGTTTGCACACAGCGACTCGATGTGCATGAATCATCTCACGGGGTATGTAGAAGACGAGGTAAGCTGAAAAGAAAGAACATTGTAGACTATATTTTGCTCTTTAATCCCTCTGTAAGGGTTATAGTACGCTTGCGGGTATTAATATGTACCCCTTCAGAGAGAATGCTGGGTAAGTGGCCCAGCTCAATAAAAGCGAGCAAGACGTGCGCTATTACAAGGCCGAGGTGCCATTAGCCCGCGGTTAGGAGACGTGTCACTTTTAATCGCTCGCTAGGTACAACAGGGGTTTTGTTTTCAAGGTATGCATAGCCTGGCATGTTGGGAGGATACTTCTAGCATAAACCCGCCCTTGTGTTTGATTTTTGTCCACCATCATTGCACACCGTTGCTGTGCAGCGGGGCAGCGTATTCCAGTGGTTGGGTGGCTAGATATCTAAAATAATAAATTGGGTCGTGCATTTTCCTTGAATTGGGTACCACAAATAAAATTTTTGACTGGTCGAAAATATCGTTAGTTTCAGCGAACGGAAGGCGGTAAATGAGCTTATTTGCTCTTCATTTTCCTCATGATTGGCTCATTTTGATGACAATTGGGTTGGGTGCCAATAAGTTGGAATACAGTTGAAGCTGTACCTACTTTCAAATATTGGATCCAACATTTGGAGGGGGGAGGGGGGTAAACCATATCTGGTTTTGTGTTTTTGAATGCCGCGTCTAGACGCACCCAGACATTATCAAAAGTCGTTTTGCCCGTGTACCGTTCGAATTCGCCCATACATATTCCATCGGTTGAAGTTCTGAGTGGTGGGGTGGGGTGCACACGACTTCGTGGCTAGCGTACCAACTATCACAGGGACAATGTTTTGCTTGATATGCTGCTCCAACCGGCTCCACAGCACCGGGTTCGTGTCGTCGTCTGAGTACCACTCTGTTTAAAAAAACTTTGGACATTTTGTTTTGTTGGCGTACTCAGCCATCAATTTTGACCGAAATGTAACAGCGCTTTGTCAGAACACTGCGATCGAGGAACCCTATCCACTACATCCCACCGCTACGCAGGAGCATCATTAGCGTACGAACTAAGGGTCAAACATCGGCCAATATGAGAGTCCAACCGGTTTGGCTCTCCGGTATAGTTCCTTGTAGGCATCTTCAACGGCTTCGACAATGCTGGTGACTGTGTTCATCCGCCTTGTTTACTGCAGCGTTTGCAGCGCTGAAAACAGCGACAAGTCCAGTACGTTGAAGTATGGGCTGTGTGCTGGGTGCGAGATGAGCGAGATGTTCCAGCCGTCGCTACAATATGCCCCAGTGACGACTGGATCATAGAAAACAGTGAGGGCTGGCGTTGTCTTGTTGAATGGAGAGTGTCTTGCTACCTGTAATATTAACCGTAGACCACGCAAAAGTTAGCAATAGAATTCGCAGAAAGATAACGTCAACTGATTAAACATGAGAATGTGGAGAAGTGCCCCGCAAAGGAGACGAACTCACCAGGCGCTGACGAGGAGATGCGCCGAGATGGATGCCTGCAGGCTGGAGTGACAGGTTCCGACGCGGCTGAGAGTCGACAGGGGGATGGGTCGTGGGACACGGCGCTGGGGCCTGATTCGTCTCGGAATCAGCCGGGCCCGACCGGTCGGCCGGGTCACATGTCTATGCAAAATACGCCGAGCCGAAAATGCGCCGAGCCGAAAATGCGTTGAGCCAAAATGCGCCGAGCGGAAATGCGCCGAGCGGAAATGCGCCGACCCTAACCCCGTCGACGAAAATGCGCCGAAGTAAGATCTTCGCAAATCAGGTTGAAGAACGGTAGCAAGCACGACACACGCAAGGATCAATGCAAGCACGACACACGCAAGGATAGACGTAGGGCGGTAGGCTTAGCAAGCAAGAAGTAGGGAGTAGCCAGTAGCAAGGGCATAGGATAGGGTAAGGACTCAGTCCCGAAATTTCTCTGAGCCACAAAGACCTCCAGTCTTCCTTCCGGTTCCAGGGGAACCACCAAGCGCCGGCAAGCAGTGCCGCTCCGATATCCCCCCCCCCGTCGTTTGTTGGTTCGGGTACTCAACCCCCACACAGACCCGTGCTGAGATAAAGGCACGTTAAACGTATACCGTTTAGGGCCGCCCGATAACGCGCTGCTAGGCGAAGGACGAACTGGCCCGATAACCGCCATGCACAAGACCCCCCAGTGTAGGCCCGATAACACCACACAAGCTTCAGGAAACGCCGGCCTGATAACGCCGCACGCCCGACTGGAACACCAAAGAACCGCCGGCCCGATAACGCCGCACGCCCAAGGCTCGACGCCCTACGACAAGGAACAAGCGTCAACCAAGAACCCCCAACTCTGAAGCCTGCGAAGACTTGGGTCTTTATTTCGAAGATATGCTACTCCAACAACCGGGAATAATTTGCTCGGCGCGACCCCGATCAAGACGCGCCGAGTTTGTGCGAGACCGGCTCCGCGAGATTTCTGCGAAGCCGCTACTCCACAAGAAAATACCTGACCACACGCGTTTAATTGATGGAATAGCGTCTTCAACAAGCTTGCGGCGTACCTGGTCGCGCGTCACACTTACCGGACCGGTCAGCAGAGTTCCCCGTGCTCGCAACTTCGACTTGCGCTTCGCTTCACGCGTCTGTACGAACGACCATAAGCCAATCTTCCCATTGAACCATTATTCTTGGACGAGCTGTAGCACGAGCAACGACGAACATGACCTTGAGCAAGTGGCGCTTGCTTCAAAAAGGTCGCTGGGGGAACCTTCTCATTATGCGTGATATAGAACTGCTTACGTTCAACATGAATGAAAAACCATTTTTCATCACTGTGAACGTAGTCGTAGAAACCATGGAAACGTAGAGGCATTTATGGTATAAAATAAATACATTCAATTGTTAGAGTGGTAAAATAATAAATAGAATTAGCGAAATAATTTACCAAACCGCATTACCCAGTCGAGGCGCTTATGCATGTGTGCTGGTGTAAGCAGTGACTTGATCCGTGACCTAACGCGACGGAGCGATCCAGCTTTGACCAGACGCCACAGCGTAGTTATCGCGATCCAGATGCCGGCCGCAGTTGCGCGGAGAGGCTGAAGCTCGGTCCTCCCTCCGCTTCCATATTGTACCAACAGTCTTGCCGTCGATGCCGAAGTGCAGGGCTGCCTCCTTCTGTGCACCACACGCGATCTTGCCGTTCTTGTAGCGCTCACAGAGGTAGCGCACCACCTTCTCTTGGTCGTGCCAAGTGAGTTCCTTCTGCTGTCCACGGACCATCCGTGCGTTCGGGTTTGGGTGGTCTGAAGCGCCCAAAATAACACGCTTTTTGCCTTTCAGCCTACCAGCAGTGGCTGCGGATTGCTGATAGCATATCAAAAACTCCTAACTTTTGAGGAACACAAACCCGATCGAAGTGTCCAAACTTGAAACAGAGTACTACCTAATATTATAGCGTAACGACGCCTCACGAAGTATGCGCTTCGCACTGGTCTTCTTCGGGCAATACTCCAGCATTCATCTGTGGTACTTCGGGAAGACCCCGCTTCGGCAAAGTAGCGATGAGGACGTCCATCCACTTCACAAAATACTCGTGGTTGAACATTCCATGGTAGTCCATCGTTTACTTTCCACCTTCAAAAATATCAATTGTATCACGCAGTAGACTCGCTGAAAGACAAGTCGAACGCATGCCAAGCACGCAACGAGCTTGTCAGCTACAACATCGGGAGCGCGGGTGCTACGTTTTCCTCGACGACTTCGAGCACGGCGCCCCCGACACGCTCCTGTGGCTGAGCGGCAGAGCGGCCAAGCACTCGGGCAAGGGCAAGGCGCTGGAGGACCTGGGTGTTGTCCTCGGAAAGGACAAGGTCGGACCATCGAGTGCGCCCTCAATCCCAAGATCGTCGACGAGGACGGCTACGCATCGATCCCTGAGCTCCTCGAGGAGGCCGAGCTCGTCGACCCCACGCGCCAGCCGCACCTGCGTCTCTCGAACCGAGCGCTGGAGCGCATCAAGTTGGACGTCCTCAGCGGCCCGGCGTGGGTGGGAAACCGCAACCGAGGACCGTGGAAGACCCTCCTCTCAGACACTTCGCTCCAAGACACCGTCGAGGAGGTGGCCGAGCTCTTGGAGTCGGGCCAGAAGGTCGTCGTCTACAACCTGAAGCCGTTCAGCCACGACGAGCAAGGCGACGACGACTCCGACTTCGAGGACGAGGACGAAGTCTTCACGGCGTTGCCTCCGACGCCTCCCGTGCAGTTCCGAGCCCCAGCCGCGCGTCCACCCCGTCCAAGCCTGCCGTACCGATTTCTCGCTTCAGCAAGTCGGGCGAGTCCGACGGTTCCTGCGACGACGGCGCCAAAGACGACCAGGCGCATCCCAAGGCCACCAAGGCCCCGGACGCGACCAAGGAGGCGCTGCCTGACAACGAAGCAGACGACAACGTCGAGGAGGTGAGCGAGCCTCCGACCAAGAAGCTCAAGTCGCGTTCCGTGAGCTCTGACAAGGCCAAGTAAGTCCTGCTGACGCCCTGGATCTTCATTTATCTTCTTTGTTTGTTGTAGTCGAGTCTAGTGCAGCCGTCACACTAATTTCGCAGGAAAAACAACATAATAAACATGAACTTGACATGCATATCCACCATTCTTTAGCTCTACGTTCATCCAATTTCATCATCACTTGTTCTGCAGCTCAAGAACATCTCCCACTAAACCAGTAGCAAATATTCATCGTCGACTTGGGCATTAGCGTCCGCTAAGCGCGCATTTCGACGAGGCTCCGGCAACCCCTTCTTCCTCCTGTCCGCTTGCTCAAAAGAGTCACGAACGACGCATACTCCGGCATCAAAGCCTCTCTGGGCAGCCAGAACACCTCATGCGTGCTGGTCATCGTCAGGTACTTCACGCGTTGACCGTCCTTCATCTTCGCAACTATCTCCACGATGGGGACTTCCACACTCACAATAACAGTGTCTTCATTTCCTAGTGTCAGCCGCTCCGCGTAACTCGACGCGGGGAGGTCAGCCTCATCCAAAGGCCCCTCCTCTCCATTTTCATTATCAGCGCCCAGACCCTCGGGCACTTCATCCATATAAGGTCGGGTCCACTTGCCACGATACCTCTTGAGCCAATTCACATTCACTGTCACCGTTTTGCTTGGATGCGTCAGGATGTCGACCCGATAAGCGTTCTCACCGACCTTAGCTACGATCCGATAGGGACCGTGCCAAGCGATGGCAAGCTTCTTCGTGCGCACTTCACCGCGTTTCGCCCTGAATCCCTGGTCGACCATAATTGACTTCGACTTGTCCTTCTAGACGCTGCTCGTGCCGATCCTGAGCCTTCAACAATTGGCGCTCCACCAAGTGCCACGAGGAATGGAGAGAGCGGTACAGCTCTCGTCTATACCGAGCCACTTCGTTGCTTCGCCACTTCTTGTCAAGGTTGAGGAAGGCCACGTCCATCGGAAGCACTGGGTCGCGCCCATACAGCGAGAAGAAGGGCGAGTCACCAAGGGCTTTGTGGCAGGCCGTCTTGTAGGCGAATAGCACTCTAGGAAGATAAACATCCCAATCGTCTTGAGTGCATTCGTAGCATTCCTATGAGCGTTCCATTGAATCTCTCGACGAGTCCTTGGGTCTGCGGGTGGTAGGCGGCACCGAAGAGTTTCTTGATTTCTAAAGTCTGGTAGAACGACTTCTCCACCTGGGACGTGAAGTTCGAGACGTTATCGCTCAGCAACCGCGACGGCACTCCGTGCCGAGACACCATTAATCATCACCTCCACGAACGTCACAGAATCCAAGCGTTCCACAGCGAACGCTTCAGCCCAGCGAGTAAAATAGTAAACGAAAACCAAAATATAGCGATTACCACGGTCCGTCGGGCAGAGAAAGGCCCCACAGCGTCCACCACGAGCTACGAGAACGACCTTCACGCGCAAATTGGGGTCCAGCGGCAGCGATCCGTCGTTCACAAACGCGACCAGAGCCACCATCCACGGGACTCTCCGCTGCTCCCGCCTTAACAGCTTTACATCCCGCGTCGGAGGGATGTCTGTCGGCGCCGACTCGTCGTCCGTAGCGTCCTCCAGCGACGGAGCATCAGGCTCCGCACTCATCTCCCCACCATCGTTTCCAGCCATCGGCGTCGAGCCTGACGTCTCGTTGGACAGCTCCCCGACTGAGTCGTTGGCCACGGTCTCAGCCGAGTTGTCCGGGTTCAGCCAGTCGGCCATGGGCACGACCGAATCCTCCGGGTTCAGCAGGTCAGCCATGGCCATCGCGCTCATCGACGCGGTGGGGAGGCGCGACAAGCCGTCCACGTGCCCCATGCTCGCCCCCGGCTTGTGATGCATTTGGAACTGTAGGTTAGACGGCTCGATCGCCCACCGAGCAAGCTTGGCATTCGTCGTACGATTGCCAGGGCTGAAAATCCATTTGAGAACCTGGTGGTCCGTGTAGAGATCAAACTCCCGCTTATCCAAGTAACAGCGGAATTTTCTCGTCGACCACACTATGACCCAGCATTCAATCTTCGAGACCGTCCTGATTGTTGATCCAGTTCGTCTGAGAGCCTGTCAGTACCTTGCTAGCATAGGCAACGGCGCGGTCTCAGCCGCCTACCTCCTGCATTAGACACGCACCGACATCATACCTTGACGAGTCGACGTAAAGTTTAAAGCGTTTCTTCATGTTCGGGTAGACCAGGATAGGAGGCGTGTCCTCTTCAGCTGACGGAACGCCACCTCGCAGTCCTCGTTCCACACAAACGGAGCGTCCTTCATCTCCATGCGCTCCAAGGGCGTCGAGATCAGAGCGTACCCCGGGATATACCGGCGGAAATAGTTCGTCAAGCCCAGGAACGAGCGAATGCCATGCACGTCGCGCGGCCTCTGCAGGTTCATCACGGCCTTCACCTTCTCGGGGTTCAGCAAATTGCCCATGGGCGTCACAATGTGCCCGAGGAAGGCGACCTGGCTCCGGCCCCACTGACATTTCTTCATCTTCAGTTTGAAGCCGGCCTATTGAAAGCGGGTCAACACTTGCCGAAGACGGACGAGATGGGACGGAAAGTCCTCGCTGAAGATGACGCAGTCGTCAAGGTACACCAAGTAGACACGCCACTTGAGATCGACGAGAACAATCTCCACCAGCCGCTAGAAAGCGGGTACAGCATTGCACTACGTGAAGAATTGACTAATGATCAATCGCCTGATTGACGTGCCGTGACCGGTTCGTCTAACCTTAAGGGGGATGGTGTAACGGGGTTACACGATCAAGTGGCTACAGTCACATGTAGTTCTAACAGTTATTGTGCTTTGCAGATAAAATGTCGCCCCGTTTATGGCCTAGATCAAGGAAGGCCGGTCCACAAATCAGGGTAGAAATCACAGGGGGTAGCATGGACGATCTCGATTTATTATAGATTGGCTCGAATTGCGCTTTTGAAAACGTAAAAGGGATCGATTTGCCGTAGATCGACCTCGTTCTGCTCAAATCTGCCAGGAGATCGACCTCAAGCCCTGATTTGGCTTGTCGTAGCTCGATTTGTTGGCCGGCTTAAATAGATCGATCTGTCCCTTTCTTTGACCTCGTTTTATTAAATCGACCTCGAGATATTATAAATCGAGGAGAGCTCCAAGTCAAAACGCCAAAACGTTTGCAAAGCACAATACGTTGTCTGTTAGAGAATGCTTACTCCCTCGGCCTTGATGTACGTTACATCAACGGCCACATTCATTTATGATCACCACGACGGGTGGTCCATAGACACTTAAGATTCCTATTGGTTGAAAGCAGCATCTTTTAACCAATGAGCGACATGCATAGCAATGGAATTCTGCCAGCCAGCCGTTGGCAGATTCCCAACTTAGAATATTATATTTAGAGGAAGTCAGAAACATAAAACAAAAATAGCAGTTCTCATTTTAACCCAAAACATTATTTAGTTCGTTTATTTAGATTAATCTATACTCGGAGGCCCGAATATGATTAACTCTAGCATAAACTAAGCTACTCTTCCTCACACACGTGCGCACACGTGTAAGCTAAAGTAGTGAGCCAAGGTAGACCCATTACAAGCCCCGACTGTGCCAGCGGAAGAAGCTGCGAGGCAAGCTCCAATCGCAATCGATGACGCTATAGAATTGGGCAGCATTGCCTCCGCCCTGCCGGACAATTTCACACCACAGGACACGACTTGAGCGGTGGCAGGGCGGGAGCCGCGATAGAGGACGTGTATCCACCGAAGTGGTGTCCTTGCGGGGGAAGCAGGGTACTACAGACTTGAGCAGGGTCGACGCCCCTCGCGCAGTCCTGCGCTCTTGCATCCTCGGCGTGCTCGGTCTGGGATGAGTGTTATCGAAAGTGGAAAGTGGATACATCAAAGTACAAGATGTCTTAAATGCTCAAATGCCTACGAAATGCACTTCGGTAGTTCCTTACCCTGGCGGTTGAACGACGGCTCCCTAGATATGCAGTTTCCTTGGCCCGTCTACTGCACATGTGTTTGGTTTCGATCTCTTTTAGATTTTGATCGTGTCTCAAACGCATTTTGATCTTGTACTTTACCCAATTAAGATTGGTCTCGTCCATGTAGACAACGGACTTTCCAGCAGTCCGCAGCTGCTACAACCGGGCGGTGAAGCCCCTGTGCTTGATCTTGTTCGTGTCGGTGTTCATGTACTGAGGCTCTTTGTGTAACTGCTTCATCATGTTGATACTTACGTCCAGGTTGTTTTGCACCGTTGACGCGTAGACCGAGATTGAGCATGCTCGTTCTAGCTCGTCCGCGAGCCGGTGAAGCGAGAGGTTGGGGTCGACTGACAGTTTGGACATAAGAAACCACGCCATCAGCTATCATCTTCTGCACTCGTTTTCTGCCACGCAACAGAGCGTGCAATTTAGCGTAGCTGGTAAGGCAGCGACAACCAGGTTGATATTGACGTCGTCACTGCTTTCCAATCCTCTACAGTACGAGCAGCATCCAGGATGCGAAGCTTGGTAGAGAGCGTGTAGCGGTTGTAGCGTGAGGGCATGGCGAACGCAATGGAATTTGCGAAGTGAGCGATGTCAGCGTGTGAGACCCCCAAGACCACACGGACCAAGAGAATCCAAGGAGAAAGGAGAAAGCTCGGTTATGGGCGGAATAGTGGAGGGAGAAGCAGGATTGGCGGAGGTGAAACAGCGGCGCCAAGCCCAACGTGGTTGCTTTGGCGCGCAATGGCGGGAATGGTTCGCCTGCCACACATAATGCAAGTAACTTCTTAGTAGTAGGATTGCTTATTTAAAATTGCACTTTATGCAATTATGCATTTGATTTGCGTTTTTTTAGTGCATTTGCTTTTTCTTTGTGAATTTGACCTTGTTCCTCATGAACTTGGCCCAGAAAAGGTATACTTCTCTGGTTCACCGTACTTTCGCCATTTCATGACAGCGACACAAAAAATCACTATTTGTACTTCGTTTTTCGGTAAAGTTACCGCCAAACGGAAGCTTATCTTCACGACTACAAAATCCATTTTAAGCCAATCGTCGATCGCGCAGAAGAAGATAACTCGACTTTTTGTAACAAGATGTGGACCCAGTGAGGGTTTTGCCATAAGTTTTGAATGATATTGGCCGCGACTTCTGGATGCATTTCTGTAATAACCTAGAGCATGTGAGCAGCGTTTGAGGGCCTCTATGCTCTTGTATAGCGAGCAATGCGCTTCCTACACGAGGTTTAACCATATCATTTCACTGTTGTGGATATATTAGTAACGATTAAACCTGTTAAGGCAACAAACGCGATACACCGTCACTGCCGAGCTCAGCCGTCTCCACAGCCCGTCGAACGGTTCGCGTGGCTTCTGTCATGGGTACCCTTAGAAAAAAGCTGAGCGGTCCGTCGATCCTTCATCGACCCCCCCCC
>JAIKVG010000243.1:0-16400 GCA_024679175.1 Phytophthora cajani
CGTTTACAAGTTGCCTTGGCAGATTTGCGCCGCGGCGTCCTCCGCAGCTGAGCGCGTTGACGGCACCGACTCGGTGACCGAGGGCGGACGCTGCCAAAGAGAGGCCGGCGAGGTCATCTTCAGCCGCGCGGGTGAAGACTGCGCTGGGGTGTCCCACACGCCCTCGGGTTGCGGCGCGGCGAGCACCACTGCCGATCCATCCTTGCGAGCTCCGCTCGTTCCTGCTCATCTGGGTAAGAGGACGAGTCCCGAGTGACCGCTCGAGTGTTTGAGACTCAAACACTCAAACTTTGAGTGTCGGGGCTCATCCCAGCGTGACTCAAATTGACCCGCGCGAGCGGAGGCCGCCATCCTGTCCAGCGGCGCCGGCACGAGTTTTTCGGCGCAACGTCATAGAGACGACTTCGATCACATGTCGGGCGTTTGACTGCAGGCCTCGTTTACGCCCCCCGTCAAGGTGTCCACTAGATGTGGCCCAGTGGATACCACATTCCACCGCTAGACGATCACCATATTTCTCTATTTGCGGTACATATCCGCCACAACCGATCGTATTTGCGTACAAATAGCCTGTTTTCGTTCCGTGCGTGCAGGACACATCACAGGCAGAAAGTGGCCAGGGACATCCCACGCTCTCGAAAGGAATTGCCGGGCACGATGCAGCTCGCGCTGGTCGCCAAGTCAAGCCGAGGCGCCTCCATCGCAGTGTGGATTTTGCGTTACTCGCTGCGTTGAGCAGACCACCCCATATACTAGATGTGGCCCAGTGGATACCACATTCCACCGCTAGACGATCACCATATTTCTCTATTTGCGGTACATATCCGCCACAACCGATCGTATTTGCGTGGCAACAACCACAAATAGCCTGTTTTCGTTCCGTGCGTGCAGGACACATCACAGGCAGAAAGTGGCCAGGATCTGTTGGGACATCCCACGCTCTCGAAAGGAATTGCCGGGCACGATGCAGCTCGCGCTGGTCGCCAAGTCAAGCCGAGGCGCCTCCATCGCAGTGTGGATTTTGCGTTACTCGCTGCGTTGAGCAGACCACCCCATATACTACGTAGTAGGTATACACATGCAGGTGGCGGCAATACTTTCGTTGGCGCTGAGCCTGTCGGTGCCGACGACGGTGCAGGCCGGCGACGTGCTGCAGCAGAAGCTCTGGGGCCTCTCGTCGGGCCTGGCCTACTACGTGCAGGTGAACGTCGGGTCGCAGCTGTACTCGTCCAGCTCGGGCAGCTCGGCCAGCGACTCGTTCAACCTGCTGCTGGACACGGGCTCGGCCAACACGGCCGTGGTCACGGCCGAGTGCTGCTCGCTCACGAACGAGCATCTGTACTCGTGCTCGGACTCGGACACGTGCGTGGACCAGGGCACGGCGGTGAGCGTCACGTACGTGAGCGGCTCGTGGAGCGGCGAGGTGGTGGAGGACACCTTCTCGGGCGAAGGGCTGGGCACGGTCGAGAGCATGCCGTTCGCCGAGATCACGGCCGAGGACAGCTTCATCTCGTCCGGATACGACGGCATCGTTGGACTTGGCTACAAGGCCATCGCGTCGCCCTCGAGCAACCCGCCCACGCCCTACTTCGACAAGGTCCAGAGCGCCGACGGCTTGAGCGATGTCTTCAGTCTGCAGATGTGCGGCGCGCTGCAGGCGCTGAGTCTTAGCAACGTGTCGCTCGCGGACGACTCGTACCTGTACGCGGGCGAGTTCGTGCTTGGAGGCACGCACGGCGCCAGCGGCGAGAGTTTCCACAAGGGCGACATCGTGTACACGCCGCTGGTGCAGGAGAAGTACTACAACGTCCTCGTCACGGACATTGGCGTGAACGGGGAGAGTCTCGGACTGGACTGCGAGACCATCAACTCGCCGCGGTCCATCATCGACTCGGGCACCAGCAACATCGCATTCCCGTCCAGCGTCTACAGCGCCGTGATCGCGGAGCTCAAGACGCAGGTCGAGAAGGTGACGACGGACGTGAGCGACAGCTTCTTCGACGACGACTCGACCTGTTGCTCGAGCGAGTGCGACCCGACCAACGCCGACTCGATCATCTACTCGCTGCCCGGGCTCACGATCTCGCTCGCAGTGGACGACGACAAGTCGCAGCAGATGACCATCACCATTCCGGCCGAGTACATTTGGCGCCCGCTCGTGGTGTCTACGGGCCGGGGCGAGTCGGCCTGTCGCGTCTTCGGCATCTCCGAGGGCAGCTTCACGTTGCTGGGCGACGTATTCATGGACGGACTCTTCACAGTGCACGACCGCGAGAACGAGCGCGTGGGAATCGCGGTGGCCGACAACTGTCCGAACGGCGTCACCTCGAGCAAGAACATCACGGTGGAGACCATGACCTCCGAGGACTCGTTCTGCAGCTGCGTCGGCTCCTCGGACCGCAAGAGCAGCCTGCTCAGCAGCTACGTGCCGTTCTCGGGCAGGCCGTGCTTCTTCTGGCAGTGGTGGATGTACGTGGTGCTGGTGGCGATCGTCATCATCGTCTTGATGCTCGTCGCCTACGGATACTACAGCTGGAAGCGACGCAAACTCATGCGCCAGATCGAGGAGCTTCGCCAGAGTCAGCACCAGCCGCAGGTGCAGCGCAGTCTGTACACGAACGACCGTCTCGACCGCAACCTGCTCCAGACGCCGACGCAGCCGAGCTCTGTGTACATTGTGGAGGCCTACACGCCCCCCACCGCCGGCGCAGTTCCAATTATGAACGGCGGAGCCCCCGCCACGAATGGCTACAGGTTGGCGTCCTCGCCGTCAGTCCGATTCAACCCCAACACGACAGGAGCGCCAGCCACGGCTGCTCCGGGTAGGAAGGTGTAAAGCGCCTTGTCTTAGACAGCAGGACCTATTGTACCATAGTATTAACAGTGAAAAATCAAAGACTAACGTATTGAAAGTGTTCATGTTGTATTTACAACTTCTAGTGATCAATCAAGATTTACGCAGATGAAAACATAGTTCTAGCTAGACAAAAAGACGCGGTGAAAGAAACTCTTACTTGCGCGACTCGAACACGCCGCACCTCGCACCGTAGTCGGTCAGCTCAGTACGCACGTTCAGCTGCGTCGCCTCGAAGTCGATGGTGCAGTCCGGGAGGTCCGTGTCGATGGCGTCCTGCAGCACACCCGTGCACGTCGGGTTGGCGCAGATGGCCGTCATCTGCTCGTCCGTGGGTTTGCCGGAGAACGGGTAGATGGTGTACCCGGTGTCGTCGGCGCAGCTCTTGGCATCGGACAGGAGCGGCAGGAGCTTGAAGACGAGGGTCATGGTGGAGCAAGTTTCGGCGGCAACGAGCGTGGGTGCGGAGATGGCCGCGAGGGCGGCAGCAGTGGCGACGGCGAAGCTGGTGGTCTTCATCTTGGTTGTGGTTGGTGGTGGTGGTGGTGGAGGAGGAGGGGGCTGGTGTTGCTTGTGGAAGGCAAGTTTGAAAGTGAGTGAGTCCGTGGCCTTAGTTAGAGTTTCTTGCGTTGCCGTGACGCTGCCGGACGTCGACCGACGAAAGCGCACACAAGCGGCTTTCTGATTAAATTTTTGAGACGCGAGCAACCCTAGACGAACATTGGCATGGAGCTTCGCTCGGGATGAAAAGACCTGCTTTGCTCGTGTGAAAGGCGCGAGGGTTATTGACACGAGAGACTTGGACTAAAAGATCTGCAACATCAAGGTGCACACTGGGGCCTTTTCTCTAGCTGAACCAGCAGATGGACGCGAAATAAGTGGTGTGCTCCAAGGAAACACGTGGGGCTTTGAGCCATGAACCTGTCTAGGATTTGCTTAGGTTCGAGCCAAAATATTGTTTTTGATGTATCGAGAACGTTCATACAACGTCGAGCTCGTGTTTGAAGTGGCAGTACCATTTCTCTAATTAATTGATTCCAGATACTATGATAACATCATATGCATACACCGTATCGTCAAAGTGGTCCTGCGCCACTCCGCGCACTGCTATGCATGTAATACATGTACTTTTATTAGTAACTTCGTGGTCAAATTGCATAGATTTGCGCAAATAACGTAACAAAAAAAATCTCGGTTGGTTCACTCCTGTAAAAATGTCAATAAGACGTCGAAAATTTTCTTGCGTTGCCACCACGGTACGTAGCATTCTGCCTGTACAAACATAAAATGCTGCAGTAAGTGTACCTATATGGAGATCGCGGAGGGTAATCTACGCGCAAACGACAGCAGAAGTCCCTCATAAATGTATCAGACGAGCACTTCACCACAGCAATTATTTCTTGAGATTAGAAGAGCAACATAGCACATAGCACATAGCACAGGAAAAATTTAGCCTTTGCTGCAGTGGCTTCGTATCCTGAGACCAGACTGCAAGAGCTTCACGACAATGTCTCTTCGAGGTTCGTGAACGCGTTGCCAGCTAAAACATTTCTAGTGTACTGGTACGTAGTAGTTCGAGCTAATGAACATGTAAGCTTAGACCCCGGAACAAAATATTTCGTATTTACTTAGTATTAATACTTCATGTACTCATTTATCAGGAAAATGTATGCTGATCTTCGTAACAGGACACGATAAGTGCGCACCCATATCGTATCCGCAAAGCGAGGGAAACATACCCTTGGAATGAAATGAACCGCACTACTCACCTCATTTTACCTCGATAAAAAAGTGTTAACCCAACGCTTGGACTTCCAAAACATATCATGAGCATGGCCATGCTCAGCTAATTCTTTGCAGTCGACACCGGGTACACTAACTACGCCTATCTAACCGTTCACCGGCATTTGCGCGAGCTCGGCATACATACCGTACATTCGAGTGCTGCAGAGGTCTCATCAATAATTATCTACCAGAGACTGTATTATACCATTTTCTTCAAAGAGACGCAGGTATTTCTCTATACGGAATGACCGAGTACGCGCCGCCAATGAGGCTATATAGATATGAAAACAAAACTTTATTTGCTACGTAGTAGAGATAAAACTGTTTTTGAACTGAACACAAGATCCAATAGAAGGAACAATGCGTACGTTTTTCGATGAGCCACGGATGAGTATTTAGCAACGTCGACAGACTCTAATTACACCTTGGAGATGATAACGCACGACGACAAAACTGTCGCAAAAGCGTCGTCACGCTTTGTGTATGGTAGCACTTGAGCAGAGGATTAGTAACTGATTCGTCTTGGTCTCGAAGCTGTCTCGATTTGCACCTCTCAGCAGCTTTAGCGATTCCGTGACAAAAACCAAAATAGTATTTACAAGATTTTGGTGTCCGCGGACGACGGCAGGATCACTGTTTGCATCGAGTTTGCCGGCAATGTCAGCGTGAACGTGTTGGAGTCCGTCTGCTTCACAGTGACCGTGACCTCAGAGCTGTCGCGGTTCAAGAACTGCATCACAACCTGGTTGTTTGGTGTTACGAAAGCGCAACGGTGGAAATCGTCCAGCGTTTCCGTCTTCGGGAACTCGATGCGCTTCGATCCGGGCGGCACGAACTTGGAGAAGTGGCTCATGATGTAATACATCGGCTGCTTGTAGAACTCAGCGCCATTCTGCTCATCCACAAGAATCGGCGCGTCCACCATGTTCTTTGCCCAGTTCGGACCGCCGTCAGTGTCGAGGAACAAATTCCAGTCGACCCAGCCCGCAACCATGTTGTTGATGTCCTCGATGATGTCACGTGCGTAGTTTTGAGCTCGCTTCCAGGCCTTGTCCGGATCATCAAGAGCGGGGCCCTTTCCGGTGCCGACGAGTGAAGGCAGATATCCCTCGCACGCTTCCGTTCCGAGCATGAACATGTCCGGGTACGCCTCGTGAAACTCGAGCAGGTTCTTGAAGTTGCCAGCGCCAGGTAGGATAAAGTCGACGTTTTGGTACCAGTGGAAGGCGAGTCCACTCAGGTATTTCTTCGACTCGGGATCCTCAAATGGTGCTGCGCGGTCCATAAGTCCGGGCTTCTGGTCGTCATTCGCCATGATTTTCAAGTCTGGGTGGTTTTTGGCCATCATGGGGCCGAGATTCAGCTTGATGAAGTCTCTCTCCTCCTCGGCCGTCATACGCAGAGTTTGCCATTGCGACACAGCAAGAGGAGGCTTCTCGGGCTCGTTCTGGACTGTCATGGCCCAGAAATCGATTCCCTCTTTCTTGTAGGAGTCGAAGAACTTGGAATAGTACAGTGCCAGCGCTTCCCAGTACTTCTCGCCAGGTTTGCCCTTGATCGTGCAGTCGACGACTGAGTCTCCGTTCGTCATCCAGAGCGGAGGCGCCCACGACGAAGCGAACAACTTTAACGTGGTCATGTTGAGCGCGCGGTGGATCATGTCGATTTTGTTCGAGAGCGGCGCCTTGTCCGCCGCAATGGTGAAGTTGGCCATCTTAAAGTCGTCGATCTTCTCGTTGTACGTGTACGTGCTCGTTGAAAAGTCCGTTGACCCGATGGGCACGCGAGCGACGTTATACTCCAGACCGTTCTTCCCGAAGTACTGGCTTAGCGCCATGTCTTGCAACTTGGACGACAGTTTGTAGAGGTTGATCGCTGCAGAGTCCGTGAAAGCCCCGCCGAAGCCAATCATGGTCTGATACTGCGTTGAAACATCAATGGAGAAGGTCGCTTCGTCTTCGGACGACTCGTCAACGTTTGCCACAGTGTAAGTCAAGCGTTGGCCATCATTAGAGGTCGTGTACACACCCACTTGGCCCGCCGTGAGCTTCGTGTAGCCGCTGACGATGGAGTCACACTGAGTCTCGTTGCAGACGCAGACGCCGTTAAGTACGTCCTGGTATAACGATGACCAACTGGAGCATGCCGCTGTCGCTCCGCGTGGAGCGAGAAGCAGGCTTGAAGCCAAGACGATCACGGGACCCAGAATCTTCATGGAGGCACGAATCTGGAAATGACAACGGCGAATGCCGTTGCCTCAAAGAGTTAATCACTACGGTACCAGTGTTTACTGCCATGCGGAGACCATAAGAACACGTTTCGAGATCTGCCTTACTGGAGCTCTCGAGGAGGCGACTTTGACGTAAGCAACTTGGTTCCGCCCGTACATTTACCGAGTCGACGCTTCGTGCAAGACAATCTACCCACAAAAGATGTTGTTCTTGGTGGCGTTTCCTGCCATGAAATTGGAATTGGCGCAATCATCGGTAATCGCAGGGCAAAGTATGCAACCGCTTGTGGTACTGAATTACTTGTGCAGTTCATCGTGGGCGAAAGAATTCTCAGCTCAACGCGTACAAATGATCACTTAGACGTCAACTCTCAGCAGCGATTCAATCTCAGCGCGATTCTTCATCACGACTCGCTCGAGGAGAAGCGCACTTAAGTACAGTGGTTTGAACGAGTTAGTTGTGGAAAATTTTGTATTGACAAGCCAGTTGGTACAGAATGGCAGCGAGTCTAAGACGCCACCTTGTTAAGGTCGATAACTTCGCAGCCTGCGAACATGAGCTCGACAGCGAGTCTAAGACGCCACCTTGTTAAGGTCGATAACTTCGCAGCCTGCGAACATGAGCTCGATACTCTCGTGGATGTTGTACGCGGTGCCGTTAACAGTCAAGTCGCACTCAGGCATCTCGGAGTCCCTGGCCTCGTCGAGCAGCTTGTTGCAGGCTTCACTCTTGCACATGGTCTTCATTTGGTCGAGGGAGGGCATGCCGGTGAACGGGTAGAGCTTGTAGCCCGATTCAGCGGCGCAGAAGCCTGACTGGGATTCCAGTGGGAGCAGCGCGAAGCTCAGCGTGGTGGACGCGCACTCCTCAGCGGCTACGAGAGAGCCGAACGCGGTGGCTACAGCGGCAACGAATGCTACGGATTTCATTGACGGACTTGCGGGTGCGAACGCTGCGGTGATAAAGCTCGAATGCCACCTCGCAGCCGTTTACGAGCGGCATTAATCTGCGCGTGGAAGTTCCACCACCCCATCCGATGATACTCGCAGCCGTTTACGAGCGGCATTAATCTGCGCGTGGAAGTTCCACCACCCCATCCGATGATAGAACCATTTGGAAACTGCGCACTGAATACTCACCAAATATCAGTATGCGTAACTGCCAATTACTTGTCATTTGTAAGGAACGATTCTGACTCCTACTGAATTATGTGAGAAACGCTTACTGCATTGTGTATTTTTGATGATCGAGGATTTTCACGCGGCAAGGCAAGACAATGAAAACCCATTGACGAAAGGAGACGAACAAACTAAAGACCAACCGCGTACTGAGCTTCTTGGAGTCCATGTCGTGGTGATGGAGCTCACTTCCGGGCCGCACACAACCGCGTACTGAGCTTCTTGGAGTCCATGTCGTGGTGATGGAGCTCACTTCCGGGCCGCACCGCAGGCGGTCGCGTAGAGCGTGATCTGGTCCTTGACGTTGTAGGCGACTCCGTTGTACGTCACGGTGCAGTCCGGGAGATCGAGCGCTGCGGCCTCCGACAGGACCTTGGTGCACGTGGTGTCGGCGCAGATGAGAGTGAGCTCTTCGGCCGTGGGGAGTCCAGTGAACGGGTAGAGCGAGTAGCCCGTGTTGGAGGCGCAAGTGTTGGCATCAGTCAACAGCGGCAGGAACGTCACGACGAGGGTGAGCGTAGAACACTCGTCCGCAGCGACTAGCGTTGGGACGGTGACAGCAGCGAAGGTCGTGGCGGCAGCAGCGGCGAAAGTTCCAGTCTTCATCTTGAGGGCGGTTGATGTGGCGGTGGTGGCTTGATGTGCGCGAGGCGAGTTGTAGAATGAGAGCTCGGGCTTGCCCGGAATGACCGATATCAATCTATTCCGGCAGCGCTCTGCGGTTTTTGACGTGCGTCTGGTCTGGTTGACCGAGGTCAAGTGATTCTCTCTCGGCTGACTGTAAGGCTTACACAAACATGTAGCACTCGTGTCTGCGAGCTGGTCGGCAGTGTTGCTGTGGTACTTTGTCCGACACAGTGTCCTAGTCGCCAAGTAATAGATGACGAAGATGGTAAAACTGGTCGTTATGTTCGATTCATGGCATATCTTGAACGGGTTGACTCGTCTTGCTAGACTACGCTAACTTCAATACACGCTTTAGGAGGTTAAACGTCTGCTGGGAGACGGTGGCACAGTCAACCACACATTCAGCAACTCGGACTCGGGATACTTCCACTTCAAGCTCACTGCTTCAACCTGGTGCAGTAGTTGGGCCAGAAACTTACTTCGTTACCAGTACTTATTGGATAGTGTTGCAGCAACACTGACGAGAACGAACCACTTTGAGGTAGGCTCCATCGAAAAATGCTAGGACAGCAGCTTACAGAGTAGCAAGGAACCGACAAAACCTACGAATTCCCACTCCTGCATTATTGATACCTTGTCATTCCTACATGACTGCATACGGAGCCAGCGTATCCATCTGACGACTAGCGTCGACGCCTCCGTCGCCTTGGTGATGGCAGTATCGTGGAGTTCTAGTTGTCGACGGCTCCCCGTTGTGACTTATGAGTTCGAGATGAAGTTGCGAGATGACGCAGAAGCAGCAAAAGAAGCTGGAGAGGCAATCGACCACATGTGAGCCTTGAATACCGAGGGCGTATCGAGTCTGGACGCGGAGTCTCCACACGCCGAACAGAAACGTCGTAAGAAACGCGAATGCTGCGGCTTCCCACAGATCCGAGCTGGTAATAGCACCCCCGTGGTCGTGCGCTGGAGCGGTTGATGAAGCCATATCGCTATCCGAGTGGACATCAGAGTTAGTGGAAGCCACGTACCCGATACAGAACAGCACGCCGAATGCCAGCGCTCCATAGTACACCAGTGTCCTCTCGTATCCACCGCCTAAACTTTCCTTCACTGACGCGACGGTGGTGCACGGACAGCAGGTGACGACGCAGCAGTAGGTCGGAGCCACGGAGCAGCAGCAATCGCAGAAGCCGGTATTCCACGTCGAAGTTGGGTTCAATCCACGTTGACGAGACGCAGCAGCAGCAGGCCCGCGTCGAGCTACAGGACGGACCGGGTTGGCATCAGGGACGATAGTGATCACGGGGAGCTTCGGCACCAGCTCCGCCTGCTTGGACAGCATCGCCTCCGTCGAGCACTGAGCCTGGGCGCACGTGGCGACAGACTTGGACATGCTCACGCAGAGCCTCCTACGTCGAGCACTGAGCCTGGGCGCACGTGGCGACAGACTTGGACATGCTCACGCAGAGCCTCCTCCGTTGTGGAATTGTGTGTACTGGGTCTTCCAGTGTGGGAATGCCAATGAAAGGCAAATCGAGGGCACGTCCTGCGGATTTGTGAGCCTCCCAAAAACGCTCAGACCCACGACGTTCGGTTCAACTCGTGAGCTCTTCGGCATAGGCGGGTGTGTAGGTAATAGTACTCGTGCAGGCACTCCGCCCAACTGGTGAAGCTGTAACGATGCAGGAGCTCAGAGCGACATGTAATCAGTTGTAGCCACGTCTTCGATCGGAGACAAGTCGCTCTTTGCATGGCGAAGGCAACAACTTCAATACGCTTGTCCAATTGCTGGGCGAAAGCGAGAGCGGTACTCGTACGATCATACGGTATATTTTCGTTGATAACGCGGTGTTGGTGTAGTATCACTCCTAACGTTGTTAGATAAATTGCATGGCTGGGGTTACGGGGTATCCGGGCAGGGTGTCAACGACTCCGGGCTGCTGGAAGCTGCAGCTTCCTGGCGTGTAGCTCTGCACCTGCGACGCCATTTGAGCAACAGTGCACGGAGCGCAGCACGTGGACACCAGGCAGTCGACGGCGATACTCCCTTCAATCTCGAACTCCTTTCGCACTTTCATGCGCACGAGACACAGCGAGAACGCGTAGAACAGCACGAAGAACGCGGCGCCGCACAGGAAAATGATCTGCCGGCCATACGACGAGCGTTCAGAACAGCACGAAGAACGCGGCGCCGCACAGGAAAATGATCTGCCGGCCATACGACGAGCGTTCAACTGCATGCGGCTCGCCGTCACGAGGCGAACGCTGCTCGACCACGTCGTCAGTGGTGCTGTGTGAGATGAAGAGGATGATGCAGACCACGAGGCCGAAGATCGACGAGCCGTGGCTCAGCAGCGCTGTCTGGTAGCTGTTGCCCAGTCGCGCCTGGACCTGCGCGACGGCCACGCAGGGGCAGACCGTCGACATGAAGCAGTTGGGCATGATGCTCGCGAAGCAGCCGAAGAACGGGACGTCCCAGCCTTTCCCGGCGTCAATGTCAGCTACGTGCGTCCCGCCAGCAAGCTGATTCTCATCGCGCAGCTTCCGCTCTTTCGGGCCGTCCGCGCCTGGGAGCACCACGACGCTCGGCTGCGGCGTCATGACCGGGATGGTGTAGCTCGTCTGGTTGGTCGGGGTCTGCATGGTTTGGACGGTTGAACGTCATGACCGGGATGGTGTAGCTCGTCTGGTTGGTCGGGGTCTGCATGGTTTGGACGGTTGAGCTTTGGGGGTGCAGGCCGCAAATTCCGAAATGGATTGCCGGTTCTGACGCGCGCCAAATGGGAACGTGCGATCAGCGGCCAGCAGCTTTCTTTGGGTTCGGTCCTATCCGCTGGGGGCGGATGTCGTCGGTGGTGCCGGAGCGTTGACGACCATATTGCTAGTTTACTTTCCGCATATGCCCACTTTCGAGAAAACATATAGGTATCTTCTGGTCGGCGGGCCCGAACCCAAGAAACCGTCCATGGCTGTGGGTATGTAGCTACACCACACGCACTGGCTTCGCGGTTTAACATGCAGCACGACTGGTCTGGTTGGGCTCGTCATGAGGCTGGAGAACTGGTTTGCTAGTGACGATGTGCTCGAGTTGAAACTTCTCTTGCTCCATACACGCCCAGCCTTCCGGTCACTTGCAAATGATTTATCGACAGCAGCGCACCTGGGTTGCCTACGACTTCTTACACCTATTCAGTTGACCTCGACGATATTGGGATCACTCTGGCTAGTCCTAGCTCAGTAACCGCTTCTAGCAAACTGGTTTCTGTCACCCGTATCCGATAGTTTAATACCGTCCATGCCCTACTCGTACCCGCCTGGAGGACACCGGTAGCGCAAGTTGAAGTTGTAACCTATGAAGAAGCATATAATGCCGTATCACAGTGTAATAGGGCTCGATTAAAGGAATGGTGGCAGCGCGCGACGCATGCTGGTGGCTGGGCCCGTGGAAGAAGCTGGACCAAGAGTGGCGGGCTGATGGCGGGCTGGCTGTGCGCGTGGACAGCAGCACTTGGCCAAGGTGGCCGACAGTGTGCAGAAGACCACGTAGGTTGCTCGTCTGCATTGGACTTGCGAATGGAGCGGGACTAACAAGGTGTTTCGGACTAGATACCTGTCTGGGGAGCACTGGGGGTCGCTGGCCGATTGCGGGCAGCTTCAAGGACGTGCGTCGTCACGGGTGAGTCCTCAGTGTGGATATGCAGGAAGGGCTACAGCTATATAGTGCGCTGAGTTGGGTGTGTTCTGCGTCGCGTCGGTTTAGTTGTGGGACTTGGCACACCGCTGCAGCAAACGCCTGCAAGATGAAGTTGACAGCTTGGTGCGTTCACTTGCAACTGCGCTGGGATAGTGGTGCAGTGTTACTGATGGAACCGGCTTAACCTTCGTCGACTTCGCATGCAGACAGAAATTTACGCGCGGATGAGGCGCTTGCTGACGGACATCCAGGCGGAGACTCTGGACGAGAAGCGAAGACAACGATATGGTACGATAACAAAATGATGCAAGCTTAACGAAGGTTGCGGAGTGCTTAGTGCTGAGTGCTGACTACTGTGGTCTCGATAGAGCTGCTTCTGCTGGAGGTGCTGGCCATGTACGAGCACGAGCTGGTGGCCAAGTCGCTCATCGCGAGCGACATCTTCGAGTGCTCCAAGCACGAGACAGTGACCATCTACCTCGCGTCGTGGCAGATGCAGCCGCACATCGACCGACAGCGACTCGAGGAAATCGAGACGCTGATCCAGAATGACAGCCATTATCAGAAGAGGTAACGTAGGGGGCTCGACCAACGAAATGATGTGGTGCACCGCAGGAACCCAAATTACTGCGCCCAAATTAATGCCCCTGATTCGAATTAGACATGGGTTCACTTCACCCATACAAACACGCCGTGTAAATCTGATACGAACTTTATTTTGGTGTCCACGTCCAACCTCGTCACTCAGCTCGCGACTCCCACCGCTTCAACGATGTCATCCGCCCCGTTTTCCGTAAGATCTCAACTGTATCAGATCCAATTGAGGAGGGCGGTCGCCCCTACAGTCCCTGCCCCGACCCAGTCCCAGTCTCAATATACCAATCGCAACCGCACAGGAAGAACCAGAAGCGCAAGCGATGGCCGACCGCATGGACGCCAAGCTCGTGGCCTCGTCGCCGTCCAACAAGCCCAGCAGCTCCGGCACGGCCAACTTCCGCACGGAGGAGATCCGCGGTGCGTACGCGCAGCGGCCGGCTGAATCTGCGGTGGAACAGAGCGACTAATCGGTGGTTGTGACCATTTTCCGCAGGCTATTTGTTCAAAAAGACGCGCGAGGGCAAGTGGCAGAAGCGGTGGTTCGAGACCAACGGATGCTTCCTCACGTACTACAAGGTGCACGCAGCAGAGGCGCCTGTATGGCCGTGGAACGCTGCAACTTACTGACTGAAATGCTGTAGAAACAAGGCCAGAAACTGCTGGCGGCGCTGAACCTGCCGCAGGTTGGAGCTATAACGCTGCTGCAGGAAGACCACGTCGGTAAGGAACATCGGATATTTTTCGCTGCGGTTTAAAGCGTCATCTGACTGATGCTTATTGTGTTGATGCAGATGGCCCCGGACTCTTCACTATTGAGTTGAACGAGCGCGTGTACACCATCAAGGCGCGGTCCCATGACGAGGCCGCCTTCTGGGTGGACGCGCTGCTGTGGCGCCAGGCGGGAGGCGTCGTGACGCAGAAGTCCCCCGATGTGAGCAAGCAGAAAGTCGGCAACCTCGCCGCCGCGCCCGCCGACGAGTTAGATAGTGCGCGCAGTTCCGTTGCCTCGACGACCGCCGGATCCACGACCAGCTCCATGCACGTGGAGATGGCCAGCAAGCAGCGCGTGGATGTGACGACGGCCAACCCGGACGATGTCGGCAAGGACGGAGCCCCGTGTGCGGCCTGTTGTGTCGTGCAATAGACAGACGTTGACGACGGACGGACAGACAGACCGCTCCACTGAGAGAGGCAGCCATTTATATCCCTGTGCTTCCTGTTGCCTGCGATTGGATCCAAGAGCTCCGTCCGCTAGCTGCTGGTGATGCGTGCCCCCTATTGTACCGAGCGCTTCTCACTGCACCAGCTATTATATTAGCACAGACTCCGGAAAAGGAGTTAACGCGCGAGAAATTGCAATCTATTCATGCTAGCTGACCTGGTATTTGCTGTGCACTGTACTGTAGTAGACGACCAGGTTGGGGCTGCCACTTTCTCGTCTGACGTTCTTGCCACGCTACAGATACATGCTGGCGACTACACACCCAGTTCGCGCAGGTAACTCGCGGGAGAAGGCTCGCGGCCTAGCATATCGACCAACAGAGCGTTCGGATCCTTGGCGCCACCATGCACCATGAGCTTCTGGTACAAATCCTCGCCTGCTTCGCGGTTCAACGGACCCTTGGGCCCGGCGAAGTTTGTGTGCCAGATATCGGCCGCAAACACGCGCGCGTAGAGGTAGCTGTAGTACCCAGCACCGTATCCGATGAGGTGTCCGAAGCGCGTGTGCCAGTATGTCCCATCCACGTGAGGCACCAGAGTGCTCGAGTTTTGCAGCTCGTGCAGCATCTGCGTAGTCGTGGGAGGCGAGCAAGGCAAGGGCTGCTCTCCGAATAGCTGGAGGTCCAGCATCGAGTACAGACACTGAGTCTGCGTGTCCATTGCGGCGAACATCGTCTTCGAAGCTCGCAGCCCTTGCATCATGGAAGCAGGTAACGGAGCGCCTGTCCGGTAGTGGTGCGCGAACTCACTCACCACTCGATAGTCCCATGCGAAGTACTCGAACAGGTGCGACGGGGTCTCCACAAAGTCCAGTGTCGCGCGCGTGCCTGACAAATGCTGGAATTCGGTTCGAGACAGCAGCGAGTGCATGGCGTGACCGAATTCGTGGAAAAGCGTCTCCACTTCTGCGTGCGCCAGCAAGGACGGGCTGTCCGGGGCCGGCTTGTTGAAATTGCAGACCAGTGCTACGATGGGTTTCTGGTACGACGAATCGCTCAGGCGCTTGCCACAGCGGATGGTGAAGTGGGCTGCGTGGTTGTACTTGTTCTGCCGCGGGTACAGGTCGAAGTAAATGTAGCCAAGCGTCTCGCCGTTCCGTGTGAGTGCCAGCTTAACGACGTCTTCATGCCACCGCTCGCTGGCGTTCAGCATGGGCTCCTGCTTCAGCTCCAGACCGAACAGGCTTGAGCACAGCAGATGCAGACCCTTCAAGCAGTTCTCAAGAGGGAAGTAGGCAGAAATCACACGCGAGTCGATGCGGTGCTCCTGAGCCTTGAGCATTCCCATGTAGTAAGGCAAGTCCCACATGTAGACCTGGTCGACGGAGCCACCTTCATGCTTCCGTTTGGCATTCAAGAGTAGCTGCTGCTCCATTTTGGCCTGCAAGTAAACGACACGAATGAGCAGGATTCAACCAACGTAGCAAGGAGAGCACGGGTACGACGGACCTTAGCCATAAGTTGTTTTGCAATGTCGTCAATAAAGTTCTCCACGGCTTCTGGTGATCCAATCATGCGGTCGCTGCGCCATCAATGCAAACAAAGTATCATTAGAATTGTGTCAGGAGCGCAATATGTCAGCACACCTTACCTTGTAGCCAGATGAGCGTACGTGGGGAAGCCTAAGAGTTGAGCCAGCTCATGTCGCTTTGCCCGCAGCTCATCAAGAACCGGGAGGTTGTCCTTGGCGCACGAATTGGCAGCGACATACATCTTCCGTCGAACTTCAGGGGCGCCGACCCACTTGAGGATCGTGTTCATGACGTGCATATCAGTAGGGACACGCAACGTATCGCGGCTCATCCACTTGCGCTCACACACCGACGTGATGCTGTGCGGCATACCCCGGATGAGCTTCGCTGGAACGTCCACATACTCCCGGGCGCTATACATCGTCGACTGGAACTTCATGCTGAGGTGAGTGATGTCGTTTTGCAGGGAGATCACTCGCTGCCGATCCGAGCGCGACAAGTGAATGCCATCGCGTTCGAACTCGTTGCGCAGTAGAACCCCCATCCTCCTCTGCTCAGGCGTAAAACCTTTCATCCCGATCTTATCCTCCGTCACAGTCTTCAGCGCTCGGTACAGCTCCACATCCGCATTCAGGTTCTGGATAAAGTCCGACAGCTCCGTGAAGCACTCGCTCGCAGCCCGCCGGAAGTTCCTGGACCACCGCAACGCCATCAGCAATCAACCATCAATTTATCTAAT
>JAIKVG010000244.1:0-16381 GCA_024679175.1 Phytophthora cajani
ACGGCGGAATTAGTCCATACGAAGCTGCAGTCAGCTCCTCAATGCAATTCTGCGGTACAATTGGACTATATAAAAGTTAAGTGAACCACTAACGGCAATTCGACGGCGGAATTAGTCTGCGGTACAATTGGACTATACAAAAGTTGAGTGAACCACTAACGGCAATTCGACGGCGAAAGTTGAGTTGAGACGAGCAAACGCCGATGCTGAGAGAGAACTACCAGGATTGTTGCGCAGTAATGTACGTCGTCCGGGTCGCTAGTGCAGAACAGGAACTGCACCAAGCGCCCCACCATCTTATAACAGATAGTTGTCGGCACAATGACGCTCCCACTGTTCCGAGTATGACCAATGTGGGCAGTCTTTGCATTGTGTAAAGTTTACGTACGGTTTCATGAAATAGAACAGCGAATGTTACCTGTGACTCATTTTTTTTAACGAAATAAGCAGGTAATGACTTCCAGCTTACTACAAATACTTTGAACGAAACAAGCCAGTTATACATTAGAACCTACTACGTACCTCCCCCCTCCCGCCGCTGTATATTCATTTACCAGCGCTTTGAACCATATTTCTGATGTAAAACTAAATTTATGGGTATAGCTGCCGCCCTGCCACAATATATATATATAATATACGGTGAATATTATACCAAAATAAATGTACGGAACCTTAGATGTGGCCGCCTTCTTTGCGCGCGTGATTGTTTGGTTAGTTTTTATCTAATGCGCTTGACTATAAATATATTTTTGTTTTAAAAAAAATGATTGTTTGGTTAGTTTTTATCTAATGCGCTTGACTATAAATATATTTTTGTTTTAAAAAAAATACAATAGTCATTCTTTCGAAATTATGACTTTAAAGAGTAACCATTGAGCGTAACCTTTATCTGTTACTAGCAAAGGTTACACACTGCAGCTGTCGTTGTGAGAAACATAGCGTTCGGTTTATACTTCTGTAAAATTGACGCACTGTCTGTGATTCTCCGTTTTCCGTCTGTGATTTTATCGTTTTCTCGTACAGGGAGATTTATAACATTCGAAGTGCGTCCGTCTTTTAAGCCTGGATCTTGGTGGCGTCCGAGGCCGGCAGGATGACCGTCTGCATCGAGTGGCCGGGCAGCGTGAGCGTGAACGTCTTGGCGTCCGTCTGCTTGACACTCACCTTGACGTCCGAGCTGTCGCGGTTGAGGAACTGCAGCACGACGTTGTTGTCGGGCGTGACGAACGCGCAGCGGTGGAAGTTGCTGAGCGTCTTGGTCTTGGGGAACTCGATGCGACGCGAGCCGGCGGGCACGAACTTGGAGAAGTGGCCCATGATGTAGAACATGGGCTGCTTGTAGAACTCGGCGCCGCTGACTTCGTCCACGAGGATGGGCGCGTCCACGAAGTTCTTGGCCCAGTTGGGTCCTCCGGCGGTGTCCAGCACGAGGTTCCAGTCCGTCCAGCCCGACACGAAGTTGTTGATGTCCTCGATGATGTCGTGGCCGTAGTTCTCGGCGCGCGACCAGCTCTTGTCGGCGTCCGTGAGCGACACACCCGATCCCGTGCCCAGGAAGCTCGGCAGGAACCCCTCGCACGCCTCCGTCGCGAGCATGAAGACGTCCGGGAACTTGTTGTGGAACGTCAGGAGCTTGTCGAAGTCGCCGCCCAGGCTGAAGAAGAAGAAGTCGAGGTTGCGGTACCAGTGCACGCCCAGGCCGCTGATGTACTTGAGCGCGTCAGCGTCCTCGAACGGGGCCAGCTCGTCCAGAATGCCGGCCTTCTGGTCGTCTCCGGCGATGATCTTGAGGCTCGGGTGGTTCTTGGCCATCGTGGGGCCCAGGTCGAGCTTGACGAAGTCGCGCTGCTGCTCGGCCGTCATGCGCAGCGACTGCCACTCGGACGTCTGCAGGATGGACTTGGTCGGCTCGTTCTGCACCGTCATGGCCCAGAAGTCGATGCCCTCCTTCTGGTACTCGTCGAAGAACTTGGAGTAGTAGAGCGCCAGCGAGCGCCAGTACTCCTCGCCCGGGTTGCCCTTGAGCGCGCAGTTGATGGTCGTGTTCTCGGTCGTCATCCACGCCGGAGGGGCCCACGACGACGCGAAGAGCTTGATGTCGCGCGACGACGTCCGCAGCGCGCGCTGGATGAGGTCGATCTTGTTGGACTTGCGGTCCACGTCAATGGAGAACTTGTCCTGGGCCAGGTCGCCGTCGTTGTCGTTGTACGAGTAGATGCTGGTGGAGAAGTCCGTGGAGCCGATGGGCACACGGCCCAGCGAGTACTGCAGCCCCTTGTCCGAGTAGTACTGGTCCAGCACCATCTGCTGCAGCGTGGCCGAGAGCTTGTAGACGTTGATGGCCGCGGCGTCCGTGAAGCTGCCGCCAAAGCCGATCATGGTCTGGTACTGGGTCGAGACGTCGATGGTGTACGTCGGGCTGCTCGCGGCGGTCTGGTCGACGTTCACCACCTTGTAGGCGAAGCGGTCGCCGCCCTTGGACGACGTGTAGACGCCCACCTGACCGGGGATGAGGCTCGTGTAGTCATTGGAGACCGTGTCGCACTGGGTTGCATTGCAGACGCAGACGCCCTCCAGATTCTTCTGGTAGCGAGTGGACCAGTTGCTGCACGCAGCGGAAGCTTCAGGCGCAGCAAGAAGAGCGCCCGCCAGAGCGGTCAGCATGAACGGGGCCAGCATGGTGAAGTCGGTCGACTTGGGAGTCTCTCGCCGCGTTCGGAAGTGAGCCACGAACGATGTTTCGGGTCACCATGAGCTGCTAAGGATTGACCGCCTTGACGCCTTCGGAGACTGCGAGGTGGCGGATCCATGCTTGTCTGGTCTTTTGGGTGCGTAGGATGGCCACGATGTGGATAGCGACGCTGCTCGTCTGCGTCTGCGCGGCATCTCGAGTTGTATGTCATGCCCAGTTTCGAACGGCAAAGTGTCGACCACCGCAGGAATCGATTACTGTACATGTACATGGTAACTTAATCTGATCTGGTCGGGGCCTGATAAGTTATCACTGATAACCCACTCAACGAGGTCCTCGTTTTACGAGGATACATCCACAGCTGCAGCGGCGGTCTGGTCGGGTAAGCCCCCCCTTTCTGTACCAGTGATAGGCCAGAAACAGTTCCTGCGACAAGGTGAAACGTTAGCAAAGAGAGGAGCTTCACTTCAACACTGTTGAAGTGAAGCTCCTGAATCAACAGTCGAGTTCGGCGGCGATGCTGTGAGGTGTGTGCAACATCTTGAAGTGTCAGTCACCTTACATGTGTGATTGAAGTGACCCATGGTCAGCGCAACATAAACCCAAGGGACCGTGATGATGGCACAGTATGCTGCTGCTCTCTCTCCGTCCGTAATGTACTTGTGCGCACTTACCTACAGTACATGTACTTAGTATTGTACTGTAGAGCAGCAGCGACAATATCCATACATGTACAGTACTCACGTGCAGGTTCACCAGCACCAAACAGGTACGGAAGTGCCTGACAAACTCCGTAGTATTTAGACTTGGTTCGCGAAACGGAATGCCTCGGGGAATCGTGAATGGGGGAGGAATTACTCTAGCTAAGTACTTAAGTAGTTAACTCCGAGTTTCAAGAAATGTAAGTAGGCTATGTAAGTAGACTAGGATACATGAGCTAGACTTATTTTAACTATCCTGCTTCGCGCTACGCGTGGACCTCCCACCCTAAAAGCTCGCTACGCTCGCTCGGACAGAACCCTAAAAAGCCCGCTTCGGCTCGCACGCGTCGCTTGCAAGTAAGGCAGTGCTGGGTCCTGGGTTTGCATCCCCGTGCTTCGCACACGGGCTGACAAACCGCAGGGAATGAGGTGAACTCAGATACAGTACACTGCTATCGCGTTACAGCTGCAAACTGAGGGTGGCATCGTTGTACCTGGCACCCTGATTTCCTAGACAGGAATACTTAGTAACAGCAAGATGCCAAACGAGGGGATCTCATATTTGGTGAGGCTGGAGAGATCGTATCTTTCGCGGTGCTGCTTGGAGCTGCGACAGCGCCGCCTTGTGTCAAAGCACCCGCCATGACGCACGAAAGCTGCTTGGTACCGCGCGTTCCTTTGCAGCACCACGCGGGGTACCTGTATCGCGTTGTCAGCAAGCGTCCAAGTTTCGGGCCATACTGTACTGTACGGACCAAAGAGAGGTCAGACAATACTAGTAATGCACTCGTCGCTTCATCACCACGCAGTTAGCACAGAGGCCAAATGAGAAAACGACCTCGTATCGCAGAGCCAAAATCTCTCGAGGAGTTCGACACAGTCGCCCAAAAGCCGTTCAACCATTTAGCAATTCGCGCTTAAGAAGGGAAAAAGATTAATTCTGAGTGGGCTTGGACGAATCCTAAGTGGCTACACTACGATGGCATACTTCTGAGCGGGGGAGGAATCATGAGCGGGACAAGGGGAGGAATTGCGAGTGGAGGATATATCCTTTGTCTGTAGCAATTCCTTGAGACGTCTACATTTATCGAGCGGCAGCAAACAGGCGACATCAACAATATCCAACCGCAACACATCATGCAGAGAGCAAATGGTATCATTTTGTGGATCATTGTTCGACCCTAACGTGGCCGCGGCCGAGCGACCAGCCGTAGCTGTAGCGCTTGGCCTTGCTGGTACAGCCAACAGAGCTTGCAGCTCCGTGGTTGTACAAGCGCACGCCGTGCGTGCATTGTGAGTACGTGCAGCCAACGCCGTGGCGCAGCGTCCTGGTTTGTGGCTGCAGCTATTGGCTTGCCGCCTAGCAATGCGAATTCAAAAGTGCCAAAATGAAATTATTAGCGCGTTAGCTTCTGCTATAGGATAAGACACACACACACGCACACACTCCGAGGTGTCGTCTTCAGCCACCTAGGGCTTTGTTATCCTTCAAACTACTCGCTTCCAAGTACGCCGTAGGTGCGCACTCAAAATTAATCCTCCGCTCATAATTCATCTTGGGTAAAAACGAGTACGCTCAGGATTCTACTTTGTATAAAAGATCCAGGAGTGTCATCCTTTTCGTGTAGCCACTCGGGATTCGTCTTCTATGCACTCAGGATTAATCCGCACCCCTTAAGAAGACAAGTTGCAGAAGTTGCAAATCCAGTCACACTGTACCAAACATGGCTCCACTTCGAGCGCCCAGCGCTCATCACGCTACCATCCCACAAGCGGCCAGCGGACTGAAGGTCGCCGGCATTGATAATGAGGACGAAGACGCCACGGAGAGCAGCGAAGAAGGCGATGAGATGGACGACGTCATGAGCGGTGGAGAGCCTGAAAGCTCCGAGGACGATTCATTAGATTCGTACCTTAGGACGCTCAAGAAGTACAAGGCGCCGGTCAAGACGGGGCTTCGGGGTATCAACATCATTCACGATCCGCTCTACAACAAGGGCACGGGCTACCCACGCGTTGAACGCGACCGACTCGGTAAGACATGAGCTACGATAGATTGCCTCGTGGCAGTGAAGTCTAACTTCCTATGGTGTGAAATAGGTCTTCGTGGCTTGGTGCCTCCCCGTCGCCTCACAGTGGTGGCCCAGCTGGACAAGATGTACGCCATCTTCTCGCAGGAGGAGGACCCGCTCAGGAAGAGCCGATTCCTCACGGACCTTCACGACCGCAACGAGACGCTCTACTTCCGTCTCGTGATCAAGCACATGAAGGAAATGGGTGAGTACTACACTGCTGTTTGTCTTTATCGGCGCTTTTGGAGTGCATCCGACTGACTTTCGTTGAACAATTTGTTCCAGCTCCGATCGTGTACACGCCGACGGTGGGTCTCGTGTGCCAGAAGTTCGGCTATTTGTTCCGTCGCCCGCGAGGCATGTTCCTCAGTACGCATGACCGCGGCCAGTTTGGCGCCATGGTGCACAACTGGCCGTGTGACGACGTCGAGGTGATCGTGGTCACGGACGGCAGCCGCATTTTGGGTCTAGGCGATTTGGGGGCAAACGGCATGGGCATCCCCATCGGCAAGCTGGCGCTGTACACGGCTGCGGGTGGCATCGATCCACGCAAGGTCCTCCCGGTGATGCTGGACACGGGTACCAACAACAAAAAGCTGCTGGAGGATCCGTACTATCTCGGCGTGCAGCACCGGCGCGTCACCGGTCAGGCGTTCTGGTCCATGGTGGACGAGTTCATGGGCGCCGTTCGCTCTCGATGGCCGAAGGTGCTGGTACAGTTTGAGGACTTCTCAAGCGACCACGCGGCCGACGTACTAAACGCGTACCGGCTGAAGCAATTGTGCTTCAACGACGACATCCAAGGCACAGGCGCGACGGTGCTGGCCGGCGTCTTGTGTGCGGGTGACCAGGTTCACATCCCGCTGAAGGACCAGCGTATCGTCATTCTCGGAGCTGGCAGTGCCGGTTTGGGAGTGGCTGCAACGCTGCTCCAGGGTATGGTGCACGAGGGTATGACGGCGGAGGAGGCCCGTGATCGCTTCTATCTGCTGGACCAGTTCGGACTCATGGGCGAGGGACGCGAGGGTCTCAGCTCGGCGCAGCAGTTCTTCTCGCGCAAGGGCGACCTCGCGGACAAGGCGCAGCTACTGGATGTGATCAAGCATGTGAAGCCCACGCTGCTCATGGGCCTCAGCGGTGCCGCCGGCGCCTTCACGCGAGACGCGGTGAAGGAGATGGCCAAGCACACTGTCGAACCCTACGTCCGTGGCCGAGTGCACGGCGCAACAGGCTTACGAGTGGACCAAGGCCAAGTGCGTGTTCGCGAGTGGCAGTCCGTTCCCGCCAGTCGTGTACAATGGCGTGGAATACCACATCAGTCAGTGCAACAACATGTTCATGTGGGTCTCGCTGCGTCAGTCATCCAGGCCACGTGCGTGACGGACGGCATGTTGTATTCGGCTGCTAAGGCGCTGTCGAAGTGCTTGAGTGCCGAGGAGGTCGCGAACGGCCAGGTGTTCCCGTCCGTGGAAAACATCCGCGATGCTCGCTCAAGGTGGCCACGGCGGTGTGTGAGACCGCGATCGAGGAGGGTGTTGCCGGATTCCTGCCGACAGTTTGCCACGGCGCCACTCTGGAGAACTACATTGCATCCAAGATGTACTATCCGTCGTACCACACACTGGTTGAGTAAGGCAGAATCCAAGCAAACTTGATAATGAAAGCCCATTCGTGCTAGTCAAGGATGATATTCGCAAAAATCCGTGATGAGCGATTCATTTCTATGAGTTAGGGATGAAGACTCAAGCTCCTATAGATGCCCTAAGGCGTCCACAGGAGTTTAGCTGGAGCTCAACTCCGGCTTGAACGAGCCCTCGTACGCTTCGTCCGTGCCCAGAAGGTTATGCAGTTCGTAAGTCGGCACTGTCAAGTTAAACGCGGGCATCTCGCTCACGCACGTTCGGTTGAGGCGCTGTAGGTCGCCATTGTTGCTGATGTACGACACCAGCAGTTGCAGCCCACAGGTCAGGACGGGGTCCTTGCCGTCGCCCATACTACTCGAATACACGACATCGTGGTCTACGTAGTCGAAAGCGACCAGCTCTTTCTTCTTGGCGTCAAGGGCTTCGAGCAGGTACTCGCCATACTTTGGTGGAGTCCGCGTATCCAACTTACCGCTCAGAAGCAGCACACTGGCATCATTCGGGAGAGTCGCAGCCTTGTTCCAGTACTGGTCACGCCGATAGCTCAACGCGTCCGCGTCATAGTTGCCGTAATTGAACTCGTCACACGCCGCCGATTTCTCCTTCGACATGGCGCAGTACAGAGGAAGCGCTTGACGAAACGTAGCTCTAGTGACGATACTTGAGCCGTTCATGCGCGACTCCATCTCAGCTCGCGACGGCGCTGGGGCCTCCCAGTACTCCGAGTACACGATGAGGTAGTACAGTAGGAACGAAAAGTGCGTGTCTTCGTTCGCCGACGTGCTCGCTGTCTGTACTGACTTGAACAATTGGGTCATGACCTCCACGTCCTTTGCATTACAGCGACTCAGTCTGTAGACAGCAGGCGGGATCAGCGTTCGTGTCGATGCATCGCCCATTAGTGTTCCCAACATAAATCGCAGCATGTACGAAGGCGGCAGATCCGGCTCGTCGCGATTCACCAGCGAAGCACAAGTTGAGTTTTTGTCCGTGTCAAACTTTTTGATGAGATCATGTAGCGCTGACGAAAGATTACCCGCCGGAAAGTGAGCTTCGCACTGAGCGTCAAGCCCACACAGCCCCATAAAGTAGTCGCCCACCTCGCCTCCGTCAATGTCGATCTTCGAGAAATAGTGAAACTTGTCAGCCGGCGCGCCGGAGGTTGGGAAAACGCTATCGAGGATGTATCCCTTCACACTGGGCGTGTTGAGATGCATGAGGCGCTCCACCAATGCCGTACCGTAGCTCACGCCATACACGAAAGTGTTGGCTCCATTCGTGTAGTCGGAAATGAAAGTTGAGACGTCGGAAGCAGCGCTTGTAGTTGAAAAGGAGGCGAGGTCTCCGTATTTGAAGTGCAAGTCTTTTGCGCACGAAGGAACCTCCGTCGGCACGATATTTTGACCCCGTGGAGACCCCGATGTCATCGCTTGTGCCGCCACACAATCAAGTCGAGTGCTGCGTCCGGTGCCACGATGGTCCATTGTGTACACATTGACTTTACCGCCCAGCTGTGCATGAAGGTCCAGCATACTTTGCTCCACTGCAAAAAAAACAGAGAGCAGGGGTTAAAAAATAAATAAAATGCTGCAATTTCTACAGGACTTTGGAGCATTCGACCGAACTTACTATCGACAGACGAGAAACCAGGGCCACCTTGTAACAGCCACGCATTGGACGCTGTCGCAACATTGCCCACAGTAGCAGGCAAGCGCTTCACGAAGATATCGACCATCGGATTCGTCGAGGCTGGGGCTTTGCAGATTCCAGGGTAGCACAGAGGCGCGGAGTAGACGGCACACTCGGCTACTTGGATCCGTGGTATTGTGTCCGGGTCCGAAAATGTGCGTTCGGAGCAAGGGTACCATCCGTTTAAGGGATGCTGGGTGGTATTCGTCGCGGCGGCAGTCTGCGCGAACGCAAATACCCCGATTGCGAGGAACCGATAGAACGGCATTCTTTCGAAATGCCCGCTGGCAAGTGTTTCCACTGGCGGAAATCGAAAAGTGAGGACTTGCACTTTAGCTGCCGTGGAAAGTCTTTTAATGTTGTAGAGTTGTCCCGAGATGATTAGATCATGATAACTACATGTACTGTACATGTATTCAGTCCGTACGTGGCTAACGAGGTTCGACAAATGATTCGTATCTGTGCAGTACGGACTGTATTAGCAAAGCTGAAAAATATCTTCGGATTATAGATGTAGTGGATGCGATGCATCCAAAATTACTTGTATCGAGTTCGTCAAGAACGGTCCTCCATATTATAGCTAACAGTGCTTATGCTAGATCAATGAAGCCGTTAGATTCAACTCTTCACGATTTTTACCAGCGCATTAACTTCCAGTATTGAGAGCGCATGGTGGAAGGCTTGGGAAACAGACAATGTGTGTTTAGGATGGCAATCTCCGGACGAAACACAGATGGTTACACAGCACAACGCAAATTGGACTATTTTTTAGTACTGTATCCGTCGAGTCCCTTTAACGCGACAGCACAACATTGCCTAAAGCACCTTTAGGCCCGTTCTCAACCGACCGCATGCGGCCGCATTTGCGCCCTACCCGCATTTAGCTACCGGATGGCATCTGCCACTTCAACTCAGACCAATACATGTACCAAGTCAGCAACGCGAAGTATTGAGGGTACTGCCCTTGAATACTCGTATTCTTTATTGTGCCTTGCATGCTTTCTGTCTAAACAACGACGTAATTCGTTGTTTTAGCAAATCATGGTGATTAGCCCATCATTGGGCTAGGAGGCTATTAATAACTCGTCGATTTAAAATAGAATAGCTGCTAAGACAACGAGTTAACGTTGAGTTGTGCCTACTATCGTTGAATGGCTGGAGTAAATCCGACAATACTAGGGTCCTGACATGCTAACTCGCTCACTTCGTCGGGAGTCGATCATGATCTTGATTGGCATGCGCTAACTAGTTAGCTATCGTACTAAACTACGTCTACAATTCGAAGAACATCCCTGCTTTTAAATCGCTGAGCCACAAGCAGATTTAAAGTTAGCGTTCTTGCTTACCAAACATTCCTACTGCTTCTACTTGCCGTGCTCTGCAATTCAACCTTGGTTTTAACGCGCAAGGTCCCAATGAAGAGAGCGAGAGAAAGGTCCCCCGAAATCGGTAAGGTGTTGACCAGGGACCTCATCAGTAGTTTATTTCTTCCAGTGAGAACCGATCTACTCTTGCATTGGCAACCGCTCCATTTGTTTCGCTTTGCTTTCGACCTGGGGGATAAAGGTTAACTTAGAGTTAAGCTGCGAGATATGATCACCGGGAAGGATTTGCTCGTTGGTTTAGAGCCCTTAATCGCATGCCAAAATTCGTGCAAAGCACAATAACGCTAGCTCGTACACCAACTGAGAACAACAGATAAATAGTACCCGAACGCCTGTAGTGGATCGCGGGATTATGGACACCAGTAACACCAACAGCAATTATGCAGGCGTAGACGAACATACAAAACAGAAATGGAAATTGAAAGTAAGTTTAAACATTTCTAACGACACTTTCGATCTCGAACTATACATATTATGCTACCAAGATTTGCTTTATGCTAAGCACTTGTACGTCTTCATTATAGTGGTGAGGGTTAATTAATCAAGCAACTTATGTAGCATAGTTTGACGGTCTACTCCATGAGTAGCAAGAATACATCACTTCATACGGGTTTTCCTCATTCTTTCGCCACAGGCTGCCGAATCATAATCCTAGGTCTTTCTGTACCGCCTTCCTTGCAGTTAAACGCATTAGGTTTCTGTTGAAGTAACATGCAATATGCGGAGATACTACGAGTTTTTCAGCATACTCACATTTTTATCTCAAAGCTTGACCTCTATTGACTCAAATAAAAATATCTACTGCTACGTCTAGTCTTGTATTTTACCTCAGCGTGTCACTCTCGTGCTAGCCGAAAAGAACGCGCTAACTCGTGCAAGCGCCGAGATATCACCACGAATAGTGATGGTTTGGAGAAATTTCGAAATCAATCATAACGTTTCGAAAATGCAATGGAGCGATTCCCGCAGCATCTAGGACAAGTCTGGGACGCCCAAAATAGGTCTGGGCGAGGGGGTCCCCCCTCGCCCAGATCTGTGGACAACGGTTACAGCCCTTTTTATGCGTGTCTATTCCTGGGGTCTGCGATTTATTCCGGCACAGACTGCTGCAGGAATCGCTGCGCAATAGCTCAAAATAGATCAAAACTACTCGGCTCAAAATAGATTTGCGCAGGAAGCGATACGGGCATTCGTGGTGCTGACATGCAGCTCAGGCTGCCCTCACTGTTCCAGCATGCCTCGCGCAAGACCATCGTGACACCCCGCGTTCGAGTGCAGCCGTGTCCAATCCGTGAGCTCTCTCGATACTGCGCTAAGGTTGACGTAGATGAGCGCGAGCATGTCAACCGTATCGGTCTGAGGCGTCCAATCCGAGCTCATGCTCACAAAGTTTAGAGTGATCAGAACGCTTTGAGAATTCTGAATCCCTACTAATCTAATCCATCACTAACCACGACGGAGTCCCTGAGGAGGCGGAGCTCCTGCTAAGTGCCTACTTACACTCCGCCGATGAAAGTTAGTGCGTTGGATAGGTCTTACATGTCCCTACGAAGTAGATAGCACTAATAGTTTGTCCCGGTGCAGGCTTACGTGCTACGTAGTGTCAAAATTATCACCCGTTTTGGACTTCGGAAAGCTGAGGCAACAGTCTAGATATTCCTCTCCTACCTGAAAAACCAGCTGCTAAACTAAAGGCGCCTTGGGCGCCTTTAGCAGTGCTGTTGTGACGTTGACATAAAGGTGCTGTAACGAGTTCGGTATCCGTCATGTTTCCACGCGTGATTTGGCGGGCCACGAAGAACGAGGAATCAATTGATGATCAATTGATGTTGTTCCAACTGATCTTTCCTTTGATCAATAGGCCGAAGTACTACGATGAAGTTGTACTGGGCACGTTTAAGAAACTGCAACGGACGGGGGAAACACCCACCACCTTGGGAGCCAAGTGTCGGGAGGGTGAGGAAAAGATACTTCTGGATGAGTACACGCTGTGGTTCAACAGCGCTTAAAAAGCCGGCCTAATTCGCTAGGCCACTTGTCCTCAATAGCTGGAACTACCTAGTAAACAAAAAAATAAATCAAAAGTGGAGATTGATGAATGAGATGATGATGGCTTTGTGGGTTCTACTCAAAATTTCCTCGGGCGATTGATCCAATCGCCCGTTTCCTTCGCGCTTTGCCTGTGCAGTAGTGTGTAAATGGGGCAAAGACGGCTACATGTATTGTTGTGACGGCTCACAGAGCCGGCTGCAGCCTTGCCCAAGTTGGACAGGGGCTGAGCCCCCCCCCCCCCCCCCACCACCAGGGGTGCCGTCACTGTAGGGTCGTAGCCGACTTGGCCCCGCTCACCATGCTGGCCGCCAGAGACGACACCGATTCTTGGCACAGTCGCGTGTATATCTTGAAGGTGTCCGATGCCCAGCGCCCGTGGAACTGGATTGTTAGAGCGTCCACGCCCGAGAGGTACATGTGTGTGTGTGTGGCCCCGCCGGACCGCAGCGAGTGCGTGCTATATGTGCGAGGGTCCTCGCCGATGCATCTTGCCACAGCTTGAATCGTGCTAGCAATCCTCCTTCCTGAAACGGAGGTGAAGACACCCGTGCTAGTTCGGAACGTGGCGATTGGGATGTCCGTCGGTAGACCATGTCGCGCCCGTATCAGCAGTATCGCTCCAAGAACCGGACACAGGAACTTGTGGCCTGAGCGTTGGAGCATGCGCGCCGTTAACTGGCCCTCCTGGTTTGTCTTAGAGCCCCGGAGCCTTATGTGTACCGACGCGGCCTTTGTCGCGTCCAGCGTCGGCTGACCCAAGTGATCAAGGACGGCTACGTCGTTAGCTTTGAGGGCGAACCAGCGGAATTAGTCTTTGGTCTCGGACGCTATCTCTGAACGGACGCTATCTCTGAACGTCGTAGGAGGAAGAAGAAGGCCAGACACAACACCCCCCACAATGCTTGGTCCGAGGAGGTAGCTATGTTGAGTGAGGTGAAGCACGCTTCAAGTAGGCGGATCGACACCGGGGCCTTGCGGACTGGTGGACTGTCGAGACGACCGATGACTTTGAGGAGCATGCGGACCTGTGGATGGTCCGATGGAAACACTCGGCCTGCCGCCTGGAAGAAGTGTCGGATCCCGAGCAGGTTGTTGAGGATAGTTGAACTTCGGACGGGGCGGCCAGATCCGAAGCCGTCTTGGAAGCCGGCGAGGATAAAGTCGGATATGTGTAGGATTTGGACTGGTGAGGAAATGCCATCAAGCCACGGGTTTACGCCGCGCCGCGTGATAAAAGCTTGCCAGGCGCGGAGTGCGCGCTTGTATTTCACGTAGGTGGAGTATGCCACTGAGTGTTCGCGGGGATATCCTGTCAGATCATCTCCAGCCCACGGACGTCGATCCGGGGTCGTGTCTGTAGCCATGAATCGGTAAGTTTAGTAAGGGTTAACAAATAGGTGTTAGCGCTCGAGAGCCTTGATCCAGCATCCGCGATGACGTTGTCTACGCCGGCAATGTGCGAGGAGGAGAATCTCAGCTTGAACTTCATTTCCCAGTAGCTGAGGAGCCTAATGACGGTTTGTGCTCTAGAGTTTTTAGACGCCATTTTAGTTTGCCAGGCAACCGCTGATGTGTTGTCGATGCGGAAGTGTGTATGAGTGGGGGTGGAACTCCTACCGTCGACGGATAGGTTCTGCCATGACTCTGCCCATGCGTGTACCGCAAAAGCGCACGATAGGATCTCCCGATAGTTTATGTCGAATTCGTTGTTGCTGTCGGAGTGAAAGTCCGCGATAAGCGCCCGTTCGGCGGGCGAGAACTCGTAGACGAGGATGCGCTGGTGGCTGCGATCGACGGCGCAGAGGCCGGTGTCAGATGCATCGGTTTCGATGACGATGTCGGCAGGTGGATGTGAGTGGAAGTATTGGAGGGGGACCCCGTTGAGCAGTGGAGAGCCCAGAATCTGATTCCACCAGATTAGGTCTTCGCGCATGTCGGCGGTCACTCGGACGGACGACCACCGGTGAAGGTTGGCTTCAGGCTTCCGGAGGCGCTGAAGAAATGGGCGGGCGGGACGGATGCCCGTTGCCACGTGCCGCAGGGATCCGAGAAGTGATCGGAATTCTTTTCGACTAAGGGAGACTGAGTTGTATGCTTGGCGCACCAGGGCACGAGCCTTTGTGATTTTCCCGGGGGGGGGCATGGACACAGTTTCCGCTGTCGTATCAAACACTAATCCGAGCACCTTTTGGGCTGTTCTCCAAGGGGTGAACTTATCGTCGTTGGCCGCACAGGATGATGGTCATTGCCAGTCGTAAGGACTGTTCGATATCCACACAATTTGTGCCGAAGTCGGCAGCTATGCACACATGGTCGTCCACACAGTGGTAGTTAAAGAACCCGTTGGGGTAGGCGGAGTCAGTAGTTATGCCATGAATATGGGCAATCGCGTTCCCTACGACTCCGTAGAAGCCCGGTGAACCTGTCCACCCGAAGCAGGCCGATAGATCGATGATTAGGGCGTTGTCTTCGGGTATGGTCCCGGCAAACAGGTGGACTGAATTGCTATGGGTACCGAGGTTTCGGAACGCTGCGGCGACGTCTCCAAGAAGGATTTTGATGGAGGTCCCGGGAAACCGGGCCTTTTGAGCTAGAATTTCGCGAGCGATTGAGTCGCAATGCTCATACTCCGCTGTGGGAATTGATGATTTTTCTGTGTGGTCATTGACCGACGAGCCATCCGGATATGACAGATCGTGGATGACCCGTCCAGCGAACGCTGGGTCGCCCTCCCTTTTGTCGACTACGCCAAATGGACTTAGGAAACAATTCCGGCCAATAGTTGGCCACGTCAATGTCAAGGACAATGCATCGGCCTAAATCCTGTTCCTTGCGAATGTTTTTGCGAAGAACGTTAAGCCGACTTAGAGCAGAAGGGTGGTTTGGTGGCGGCCGCGACTGCACTGGCATTGGGGAGTGCAGCGAGACGCGTATGCCCTCCTGTACGAGGGGCATGAGCTGTGGTAATTTGGCGTAGGCCGCGCAATGCCTCTGTAACAATGTTTTTGTTGGGCCGGTAGTCAAAGGAAGTTTGACCGCGGCACAGCTCGACCAGAGCCGGCAGAGAACACCGTGAGCGTCGGACAAACTCCGATAGGACCGACTGGAGTGGTTTGTTTAGTTGATGTTGTGGACGCTCGGGTAGTCCACGATGTACGGGAAATACTGCGCCAGGAAGCAGTAGATTCACCCTACCTAGAGCCGCATTTATGAAATTGGCTCGGATGGTCTCCCAGGTCCGACTGCGACCGCGGCCATTGGCTTGTAACCGGGCTGTGTGCGCCGCGGTCGGCCGTGGGCGAATGCCGCGTGCCAGGCTGCCTCCGGTACCGCCGAAGCTGCGCACCTGATCTGTGTCGAGCGCAGAGCTAACTACGTGTGTCGGCTGTGGAAGTAGCTGGCGCTGCTCGCTGCGCGACGAGAAGGCGCGCTCCGCGGTTCCAGCAATAGGGGGTTGCGTATTCGGACCTGCAGCCGTCCGCGCATGTGGCGATAGTGGTGGCAAATTCACCAGTCGGGAGGGTACAGCCTCCTCTTCAATGGTTTCCCGTGAGCGGGTGTCGTCAATGTTAGTATGTACATGCGCTTGTAAAGCAATGGGGCGGTCGAGCTGGTGTGCGTTTGGTGTAGAAGCAGTATCCTCGTGCGTAGGCGTCCGAGGGTGGACTGAAGGAGTGGTACTCCGTTGGATATGCAAGTGACGGGGAGATCTTCTGACATTGGTGATGCCAGGAGGGTGTGATAGACGTGATAGTGTCCGATATACCACGGGCTCAGGAAGCAAAGGCAGTGTATGGCTAATATTAGCGGCAATAAACTGAGTGCATGATGGTAACCGAAGCGCCGGTGAGCCGGCAGCGCCTCGGCACCGGCAAGGGCGCCGAGGGCCGTAGTTGCTACGGCGACTCGGACCGTACTGTTTGGATATGTGTGGTTGCAGCTCCCTTGGGAGGGGGCCGTCCCACATGTGTGTACGGTGAGAAAATGCGCACCGGTCTCTTGACCCTCCAAAGAACATTCCTCCGCCGAAGAAGCGAAGACATGGCTCGGTGCCGTCGGGTCGCCGGGGCACGAGCGCGCGGATGTTGTCCGGCATGGATTGAGTGCGACTGTGGTTCGCGCGGCGGTATGGACCGGCCGGCGGCGA
>JAIKVG010000245.1:0-16377 GCA_024679175.1 Phytophthora cajani
AGTCGGCTCTGCGCCACGAGGACTGGCTCGTGTTCGTGAACCCGTTCTTCCTGCTGCTGGCGCTCGCCATCCCGTGCGCGCTCGTGCCGCAGCTCTTCTTCCTCAACAAGGGGCTCGAGTTCTTCGGCACGCTCAAGTTCATCCCGCTCTACCAGGCGTTCATCATCATCGGCAACATGGGCTGCGGCATGATCTTCTACAACGAGATGGCCAGCTACAGCTCGGACGCGCTCGTGTACTTCCTCGGCGGCATCATGATTACCATCTGCGGCGTCTGCGTGCTGCTCGTCAAGGTGGATTCCGACGGCAATGGAGACGGCCGACGGTCGACGGCGGTGAAGGCGGTCGACCGCCCCATGGACGAGCTGCTGGACCAGAAGAGCAGGGACAAGGAGCGGTTCGAGACGGACTTCACGTTCCAGCAGATGAAGTGGGCGACGGAGGCGGAAGACACTAAGGCGAACGAGCTGCGCGCGTTCCGCGACTTCCGTGAGTGTCAGGAGGCGATCGTTGAGCTGCTCGTGTCCGCGCGCAAGTCGATTTACTACTCGACCTTCTTGTGTGACTTCACGCAGGTCCTCCACACGACCGATGAGGAGCACAAGGACAACACGTTCGTGTCGCTACTGCGCGATGCGGTGAACCGCGGCGTCGACGTGCACATTTTGTACAACCCCGTGCGCGACTACGGGACCAACTCGATCGCGGATCTTCGCCTGACGCGGTGAACCGCGGCGTGGACGTGCACATTTTGTACAACCCCGTGCGCGACTACGGGACCAACTCGATCGCGGATCTTCGCCTCATCTTGCCGCCGGAAGTGCACTTCGCCTGCTCTGTCAGCGACCTCGGCCCGAGCTGGTTCACGCGATACCTGTCCAACAACTCGCGGTACGCGTTCCACCACCAGAAGTATCTTTGCATCGACGAGGAGACCATCATGGTCACGGGCTGCGACGTCAACACGGAGCGTGAGGGTTGGCTGCGCAAGAACTATCTCGGGTACTACTGGCACGAGCTGAGCGTCATCTGCCGCTGCACGGCGGATATGGTGCGATGGATCCACGCTAACCACGAGCCGGCGGAGAAGAAGCGCTACTACGACCAGTTCATGGAGTCGCCCCCGTTCCCGCTGGTGTCTGGAGGCTGGAGAGAGGAAAACTGCATGGTCAACATGATCATGAACGCCAAGCACTCGGTGCAGCTGGAGAGCCAAATCATGATCTCTGGCGGCTCGCTGCAGCACAACCGCATCTGCCCAGCAATCGTAGCGCGTATCAGCCAAGCTCATCGCAAGGGGGAACCGTTCCACGCGCTCATTCTGACTAACGCAGCTCAGAAAGACGAGCCTTCGTTTCTGGCTCGCACGTACTGCACGCTGTCCATCCAGTGGTCGCTTGAGCAGCTTGAGGACTGCGCGTTGGCGTACGGCCTCACGTTGGATGAGTTATGGCAGCACCTTCAAGTCGGCCGGCTCGAGCATGACGGCGTGCTGATCAAGGTGCACTCCAACATCCTCATCGTGGACGGGAAGTACGCGCTGAGGTCGTCGTCGAATCTGGCCGACCGCAGTCTGAGCGCGCGTCCGAACGACACCGAGCTGGGTCTCCTCTTTTCGGGGCCCTGCGTGAACAAGCTACAGCAAGATCTTCTCAACATGTACTTGGGTACGAAAGGTGAGAAGTACTCGTGGACTCAAGTGTTCGAGCGCATCAGGGGTACGCCCATGACCAAGCCCACCGGAGTCATAAAGCCGTTGGAGAAGAAGACGTGGAGTCCCGTGTTCACGTGGTTCATGATGAACGTCTTCATCTACCTGAGCGAAGGCGCCACAGGCGGCAGGGTCAAGGTGACGTACGAAACCACGGTCATTGGTGAAGACAGGCACGAGTTCGAGACCTAAGAGCGCGTGCTAGGCTACAGTAGAAAGATATCGCCGGGGGTACTTACTGCAACTTACATGTTACTTTCAAGTGTTATTGCCTGCAATACAACTCGCTAATAGCCCATTTCCTTGATGAGCGTCTTGTAGCTCGCTTCTCCGTGTGCACTCGTCTTCGTCTCTACAGTTGGTACCGACCTGGACGCGACAAAGCACCGTTCATAGTTAAACCACTGTGAGAACTACAACTCAAGGTGAGGTTGGCACGTACGTCTTCTTTGAGGGCAGCTCCATGCCTAACAGTTCTAGCAGCTCATTCCGCGCAGTGCGCACCTGGGAAATCTGTAGGTAAAGAGCAAATACTGTCAGTTGATATCGGTGCATGCGTCTCGAATCTGATGGAGCTGCGGCTTACCGAAGCGTCCCACGCGGTGTCACTCAAGATCTCGACCACGTCATCGTACTGGAGACACAACATCACATTAGCACGAAAGAAGGCGCTCACTTGCATCAGACCACCAACCTTTTCCTCGTCAACGATCTCATCATGAAGGAGCAGCCGCGTGTAGAGCTTCTCCGCCGTCAGTTTCCGCACCTTGGGGAATTTGTGCCCCAGGAACAGCACCAGAGCGCGCAAGGTCTTGGATTCTGTCTCGGGGTCGCTCGGGAGTAAGCCGATCAGCACACTAATGGCAGCACTTAGCTTGGGGACTGCCGTGCATTTCAGGATTTCGTCGCGTAGAGCTGTGTACAACCGTTCCCCAAAGTCAGTGGCAGCCGTAACACTACCATCTTCCGTCTTCCGCTCTTCAAACAGGAAGCGTAGCAGGTTGGACTCCAGCAGCAGCGCCATCGTCTTCATGAGGGGGATTGTAACGCGGTCGTCCTGGTGGTGTCGTGTCAGCAGCGTCACCAAGAAAAAGCTGAACCGACTAAGCAATCCGAAGTCTTTCGCCTGCAAATGCGCGCGCACCCACTCGAAGAGAGCGGTCTTGGAAGCCTTCACGACACTCTCAGTCAATCCTCCAACGCTGATAACCAGGCCCGCAGCAACTTCCTCCATGAGTTCCGGGATATCCATCATCTTCACGACCAGCGGAAATGTATCGTGAGCCATGGACCAGTTCACAGTCAGGTTAGACGGGAATATCTGGTTCTCGAGCTGGAAACGGTCCGGGATGCCGTCAACACGAGGACTGGTTGAATGTAGCAATCGGAACAAAATACTTCCCGCTGTCATCCTCATGTTGTCAAGCTTCTCAGCCAACTGCTTCGCCAACGCTCCGAACTGTAGTCGAATAGAAACACGCAGGAACAAGGTACACGTTAGTTCCAAGCAACGTAGTGCCCACAAGTAGCGCAACTTACAACTACGCCCACAAGATCCGGCGACAACCGCCGAGCAAATGGCAGTGCCGATGCTACGTAGTGCCCACAAGTAGCGCAACGTACAACTACGCCCACAAGATCCGGCGACAACCGCCGAGCAAATGGCAGTGCCGATGCTGAATTGGGCCTCTTGGTCTCTGCTGTAAGTTGGGTACGGTGGGCGATGTCCGGTACTTGAAACTCCGCGTTGCCGTCTAAGTTCACAGACAGCTTCTTTGCGGGAAGCAGTCCAACTCCGTTGGGGCCAAAGTAGTAGTAACCCAGCGCTGGTTTCTCGAATCTAACATAGCATAGCGGATCCGAATCCGACGCACCGCTGATCTCGTCGATCTTGCGCTTCCGTTCCGAAAACCCGTCGACAATCACACCTTGGCCGTACTCCGTCCCCACGACTGCCCCAACAAGACGAAAGTGCTGGTTTTGTGCGTGTGTGCTCTCTCCAAGCAGCAACTTCTCCAAGCCCAGCATTGCCTCTTTGCGAACCCAGGAACCGACATCTCCACGCTCATCTAGCCGATAGTCTTGATGGATACATCGGACGAGCGTCTGCACAACCGCATCTTCCATGCTGTTGAGATCAACTTCATTTGGTGGTCGAGAGCTCAGATCTACAAGGGCTTGAACTGCTGCCACCCGACTTCCGGGGTCCTCGTCTTCTGTCGCAGGCCCCTCAAGTGACGCCGATTGAATGACAGCACCCAGCACCTCCTTTATACAGGGCTGAACCAACTCTTTGGCAGCGACTCCCACCGCACGGAGAAATCCTCGGCGAGCAGCAACGTTGGGGTTTGGCGCCTGGACCGATGCACCCTTTTCCTTGGAGGTTACCATGATTCCGGAGCTGATGTATACAGCAACGTTGGGGTTTGGCGCCTGGACCGATGCACCCTTTTCCTTGGAGGTTACCATGATTCCGGAGCTGATGTATCGCGGTATCAACTCCTGCATGTACTTGACATGGGCTGGACTGCCTTTCTCGAATATCCTGGGGCAGTACTGAGCTGTGAAGGCACCGAAGGCATCAATAGCTGCGTCACGGACGCCAAATCCTGGGGCAGTACTGAGCTGTGAAGGCACCGAAGGCATCAATAGCTGCGTCACGGACGCCATCACTTGGGTGGACAAAGCACTCTTCGAGCATTGCTAAGTACTTCTTCACGTGAGCAAACCCCAGACTCAATCGGGAATTCGAGATCACTTCAATCACATTGCACACTCCAGTTCGGATCATTTCACCACCACGTCCACGGAACAGACGTCGCTTATCCACCTCAATCGGCAGCATCTTGATCTTCTTCTGCAGCTCTCCATCAACAAATACCGGCAGTTGAGCCAAGCAGGTTAGCAGCTCGGCGATGCTGATCACTGCGCCGTGTCGAACTATGACCTCGGCGTCAGAAGACAGCGCAGAAGCCAGCAGTCGAGGGAAAATGCGTGTCATAGCGTGAGGCGGATCCAGCGCTCCGATCTTTCCTAGTGCCGAGGCAGCGAGGCTACGAATTTGAACGTCCCAATGAACAATCTTCGACTCGATGAGATGTTCCAAGAGAGCATAGCGATACTCCGGAAACGTCCCAATGAACAATCTTCGACTCGATGAGATGTTCCAAGAGAGCATAGCGATACTCCGGGTACTTCGCGACAAACACACTCACATCCAGGTACGCATGGCGCAAGTTCGCCACGTAAAAATAGTCGGCTTTGGTGAGTAAATCGATGCCATTTGGGAAGTTCGTCCGGCCTTGCCGCCAAAAAATAGTCGGCTTTGGTGAGTAAATCGATGCCATTTGGGAAGTTCGTCCGGCCTTGCCGCCCAACGTTCTCTTGAAATGCCGCGGATGCAGCTCGACGGCAGTTCAGCTCGCGATCAAAGACGCAGTTGACGAGCATCGCAGGCGCGAGAACTTGCTTTAGCCAGGGCAGAAGCAACGACGGTTCGTAGGCTCGCGCGAAAGACCAGCACGCATAGCACGCCGCGTCTCGCACGTGAGAGCCGATGCTGTATGTGCCCTTGCGAATGTCGTACTTTAACGCATTGGCGACGCACTCCACCGCATCGGGGAGTCTCTGAGGCAATAACACACCGCGGCGTGCAAGTTCTGCTAGCGCTAGACTCGCTCCATGCCAAGCTCCATCCCCCTCCGTCGCCACGAAAAGCTCGAGCACGGACTGAACGATATCGTCGGCAAACTCATACGGCAGACGCCCCGTGATTCGGCCGATTCCCTTCGCAGCCGACCACCGCACCACTGTGTCTTTGTCTCGCAATCCGCACAACAGAACTTCAACTATCTGCTCCAGCTCCTCCACCACTTCGAACGTGCTGTCATCGTCGTCATCGTCCTCTTCAGAAGCGCCTTGCGAGCTCCTCCACCACTTCGAACGTGCTGTCATCGTCGTCATCGTCCTCTTCAGAAGCGCCTTGCGCACGGCTGGGCGTGGAAACGACGGTGCTGTCAGCGGCCAGCCCCAACGACTGCATGTTCAGCTCCAGCGAGCGCAGGCCCCGACTGTAGCGCCACGACCGAACCTTGGGCGGCAAGTACAGCAAGCTCCAGCGAGCGCAGGCCCCGACTGTAGCGCCACGACCGAACCTTGGGCGGCAAGTACAGCAGTCCCAAACGCTGCACGAGTTTCACGCTGAGCTTCCGGTGCAACGTGCTGCTGCTGGGTCGGTCCGACCGCGCATCGTCCTCGGTGAGGTGAGCTACGAGCTTCATCACGGTGGCGAAGTAAATGCGGCTGGCCTGGATGTGCTGCTCCCGGGGCGAGTTCTTGGCGATATGCGCCAGACACAGCATAATGCCCGTCACCTTGAACTGCAGCACGCGCATGTCCTTGCCCTCCGACGCAGTCATGAGCTCTCTGTTGGCCCAGCTCAGGAACTGCGTCAGGTAGTGCTGCTCCATGTCCGGACGACTCAGCAGTCGCGACAGACACACGGCCGCTGCGACCTGCGTCGCCCCCGGGTCGCTCAGATAGTCTTTGCAGAGCGTGACGATGTTGGAGACAATGGAGATGGCCCCGTTTGAGCTCTCGGCGGCCGAGTCGATGGTGTTGAGGTCGAAGGGCACGAGACAGAGCATCGAGAGCCACAGCAGCAGCACGTAGCGCGTCTCCCACGCCGAGTGGTCAGCGCGGTCCTGCGACTGCAGCAGCTGCAGCGTCGGCTCGAAGTCGCTCACCTCGTGGGGCAGCAGCTTGACCACCGTCTTGTAGCCGCGCACCTTGCACAAGTGGTACACGAGCTGGAAGAGCTTGTGCAGCCTCGGGTTGCGGTACACCTGGCACGGGAAGGCCACGCCCTCGGCTTGATCTTGATCTTGATCTTGGGCTCTCTCGGCCATGACCCGCTTGATCTCCTTGACGATGGGGTCCAGCATCTCGTGCAGATAGGGGTCCAGCAGGTGCGACTGCTCCAGGTACTTGTCCAGCTGCAGAATTAAGGCAGGAATTAGCCGAGTATGGCAGCATAACTCAGTGTCTATAGCAGTGAGAGGGGCATGGGCGTACCGTGCTGGTGACGGAGCTGTGCGCGGCCAGGAAGTCGCGGTCCACGTCGCTCTCGGGCGTCGGCAGCCGCGTCTCCGTCAGCTTCTGCAGCAGCTCGCGCACCTGCTTGCGCTCCTCGAAGAAGCGCCTCTCGCTGCAGCTGTCGCCCTCCAGTGGCGGGTCGGCGGACATGGCGACTGACTGTCTGGTGTCTCGGCAGACAGGATGGCGGTCTAAATCGCAGCGCTGGAGACGCGCGGGAGGCGCAGGTCAAGTCGACGCGGCGTCCGAGCCAAGCGGATCCTTTCGCCAAATGGACTCACTTCGTCGACATAAAAAATGCCGCTTTAGTATTGAGGGCTTATATTTTGTCGGGAGTGGTGACTTATATTTTGTCGATATCTGTACATAACTTCTGTCGGAGGGTCAAGTTGAAGCGAGTTGATGCTGGTCAAATCCAATTGCTCGACGGCTGCAATGCACAGGACAATGGGGCGTCGTGCAGGCGGCTGTAAGATATAAGTTATCCATAGTTACGCGTCTTCCGCATTCATGCTTTCCTGTGTCTTCACGTTTGGCAATCGAGTTGGGGCTCTATTTATACGGCCATTTACTGGGTCCAATCCGTCCATCGACGCCACCGCAGCTTGATCGATCGATGGCGCAGCGTGGGGCAGCATGGACGGAGGACGATGAGCAGGAGGTGAAGCAGTCGCTCCACCAGAAGGAGGCCATCACGGCCCAGATGATCGGCATCATCTCGGCGCGGCTCAACTCGCTGCAGACGACAGGTCGACAAGGCTAGAAGCAGCTTTAGCCTAGTGCAAGACTCACTAATCCTCTCGAATGACTATCTTTTGGCACAGCGAACAACCGTAAGCATGGACTGGAGTGCGACCTGCGCGTCAACTCGGACTACTGCTCCAAGATGGTCCCTCCGCTCGTGGACACGCTCGAAAGCCGAGGCGCTGCAGCTGCCAAAAGCCGAGCCATCTCGTCCACTACACTGGCGAGCAACCAGGCCATGCTGGAGAGACTATTTGGTCCAGACGAGAAGACTCGAGCCCACGCGGTAGGATTTTAGTGAGAGAGCGTGTGTTGATTTCACTTCGGTGTCCTAACATGTTGCTTTGCGTCCGCCCACGACCCAGCAAGTGCTCAAGAAGAAAAAGCTGGAGGTTCACAAGGGCGACAACCGACGGAATGCGCGCGGACAGATCGAGAAGCAACTGCAGGCGAGCATCGAGGGCCACATCACCCGAACCGTCGAGAGCTTCGTGTATGGGATGAACGACGCGGACTTCAACACTGGCGGTGCGACGAATCCCAGGAGCAGCGTGTACATGAACACCAACCTGCTGCTGCTCCACACGTTCGAGCGGATCCACACCAACCACGGGCGGCGGAACTTCAAGCGCTTTCTACTCTCCGAGTTGTCGGGCGCGCTCTTCGAGGAGGTCTTCTGGCTCGTCTTCTGCCATTTCTACCAGAAGAACTCGTTGGCGCAGCAGCGAGCGCTCGCGGACGAGATCAGCTCCAAGTACGTCAAAATGGTGGCCGCACTGCGTGGGAACATGGACTATCTGTTCCGCGTGTACCCGTACGCTATCGCTAGCGCGGTCTGCTGGGGGTTCCACTACCTTTTCCCAGGCTCTCGCCATCTCTACTCGACCGAGTTCAAGAACGACGTCTACCTCTTTGTGTGTCAATTGCTGCTGGGGCTCAAGATGACGCCGGCGTCGGTGCAATCCATGCGACGGCAATACTTTCCCGAAGAAGTCGTGGACGACCTGGGCGCTAAGATCAAGCCGATGGGCAAGTTGTCAGGCTCTGTATCTGCTGGGGCAATAGGCGATGGTGCCATGCAAGGAGGTAGCTCGGCGAGGAATGGAGGGTTTCCTGACATCTCCCAGCTTCCGAGACTTCTATCGCCGCAAACCTCGCAATCGCTCGCAAAATCGGCCAGCGAGCCGTCCTATCTGGGGAAATTGGCGATCGGAGACAACAGCATCGCCAAGATTCTGGAGTCTCCAGCTATACCAGTCTCAAGTGCGGATCTGGACGACGAGGACGGGTTTGGGGCTGCACACCGTCTTCGGCGCCACCAGCAGCGGGCTCTGTTTAACGCGGCTCAGCTGAGTCCTCTGATGAAGCAGTACTTCCGCTCGCCGACCAAAAACGCCAAGAAGGCCAGCTTCGTGCTGCGCACCACTCCAGCTGCCGACTGCGTCGTCGGTGGGGAGGAGACATACCACAAATTGTACGTTGGCGTGTCTTCACGAGAAATGTATGGCAGGCCTAACGGTGAGCTGATTTTTGTTGTTGTTGCTGTTGTTGTTGTTGTTGACTTTTACAGCTTTCGGCGCAAACCGCAGAAGGGGTTCGCAGCCGAAGCGCAGCGACAACACGAGAAGTGCATGCGAGAGATTCAGAAGGAGCAGCGCGACACCAAGCGCGAAATCGCCGCGCTCCACGAAACCCGGGACCTCGTGCTCGGCAGCGGGAAAAAGGCCTTGCAGGCGTACTGCACCGTTTTGATGAGCCGGAAGCATGTGAGCGACGAAGAAGAGGTGGCCCCGACCGCGGCAGGATGCGCGGGAATAATAACGAACCAGTAGAATTATAAAATTATCAGACGAGAAGCAACACGGATATTCATTCGATAGTGTTGACAACCGAGTCGGTTGTACTCTATCGACCATGAAACTATGGAACGGTGGCTAGACTCAACTGCACAATGCTTTGTATTAGATTTCTGCCATGGCTCCACGCTCACCGTCTCCACGATTCCGAAGTACACTACGTGCGCGCTTTGATCTGCCGAGCGACTTAGATGTTCGCAGGGTTGAGAATGGCCCACTTCTGGTTCGGGTTGTTCGGCGATTGCCATGGCTCCACGCTCACCGTCTCCACGATTCCGAAGTACACTAAGCTTACGTGCGCGCCGAGCGACTTAGATGTTCGCAGGGTTGAGAATGGCCCACTTCTGGTTCGGGTTGTTCGGCGAGCAGCCGTAGAGCTGCACCTTGTTGCCCTGCTTGGGGTCCGTGTCGAGGCAGAAACCTTGGTGCGTCGCGTGCTTGAGCTTGCCGGTCGAGGCCTCGAACGTCCACTTCTGGTTGGGCTCGTTGTCCATGCAGCGGTAGACGTGCACAATGCCGCCGTCCCAGCCCTGGTAGGCATCCAGACAGCGGTCGGCGCTCTTGGAGCGGATCTGCTTCGTGGCCGCGTCGAAGAACCACACCTGCTGCTCCTTCACCAGCCAATCGTTGGACTTGCTCGACATGTACAGACCGGCGTTCTTTTCCGACAGCATCAGGTTCGTGCCAGCGTTGCGGATCGCCTTGGGGTCCTTCCAGCCGATCGTCAGCTGCTGGAAGTTGCTCTTCATGGTGTCGTCCTCCTTGAACACGCCGAAGTTGGCCTCCACCACGTCGTCGCCGTTGGTCACGCGCCACTTCGAATCGAAGGCGGTGTACCAGTAGTACTCCATGTTCATCGAGCGAGCCACCTGGAAGAAGTCCGAGAAGAACTTGGCCTGGTTGGCGGGCGAGGCCACGCCAGTCTTGGCGTGCTGGCCGTCCGAGCTCCAGCCCACCTCCGAGAGAACCATGCGCTTGTTCTTCTTCGCAGCCGTCACGCGGATAGCGCGGATACGGTCCAGCGTCTTGGCCGCGCCCTCGTTCACGTCGACGCCCTCCCAGTAGGCGAACTCGTTGACGGAGACGTAGTCCACGGCGTCGACCATCTGCGGGTTGTCGTAGTAAATGTCGATGACATCCGCGATCGTGACGGGGGTGTTCTTGCCACGGCTGCGGAGGTAGCTGCGGATCTCGTTCATGTAGCTGATAGCCGTGTTGGCCGTGATCTCCTTGCGGTAGATGGTCTCGCTGCCGACGTGCAGACCAATGACGTTGTTGTCGTAGAGTCCCTTGTCAATGAGACCAGCAAGCTTGGCCTTCTCCTGCAGCAGGTAGTCGTGGCTCTTGGTCGTCCAGATCCCGAGGTGCACCTTGAGACCGGCGTTCTTGGCGGCCGGCAGCACCAGCTCAGCCTGGTTGCAGTCGAGCAGCGAGTAGATGCGCACCTTGTCCGTGATGCCCTTGAGCGCGAACATGTCCTTCTGCACCTCGGCCGCAGACTTGCACTTGGAGCTGTCGGGGGCCCAGTCCGGACCCTTGCGCGAGTTGTAGTTCACGCCGTGCATCTTTACGTTGAGGGCCTCCGTCTCGCCCGTGAGCATGAGCAGCGCAGAGGCCACGAAAGCGGGGAAGAAGAGCTTCATCTTGAGCAAAGGAAGGGCGGTACTTATAGGCAGGGTAGCTCTTGCTGTCCTGCTGGAAAGTTGGAGAATGGCATTGCGTCTGGAAGAGAGCCGCAAGCTGTACAGTAGAAGCGTGCAACATAGCGCAGAGAGGATGCCCGCCATGCGATTGAGACGCTTGAACGTGTGCAATGGTGAGCGCGTTGCTCCCAGCGCAAACCGATGATCTTCAAAGCCGCGCGAGTAATGCCCGCTCTTCGAACAGAAAAGTGGATTTCGTGAAAACTTTAAGCGATGAGTCACCTGTACATGTACTATTAGAGCACTGCCACCGGTAGGTCAAATAAGAGTGAAAATGACCTCGATTGGCGTGCGACAATGTTGCGAGGCAAATTTACTCTGGCTTGGATTCGCACCGGTTGCAGCAAAAGTAGGGGGAAAGGAAAAGTAGTAAAGCAAGCCCAGCCTCACGAAAATGCGCCAAATTGACTTCTATACGCTACCCCGCCCCTCCCCACGAACTCTAAACAAATTTTACATTGCATTCGGCGCCCTCGCTGCAATCGAGAGCATAAAGGAAGGTAATGCGCTCCTGAAGCCTGTGCTTTCGACCACCACAACTCCCCATGCATGCACCAAAACTCACCGTGCCTGCTGTTCCTCGGAGTCTCATTGGCTAGCCGTTTACCTTTGTCGTACGCCGCGGGGGGATCGAGGTGGCATATTTGACTCAGCGATCCCCCCATTTTACACCGTGGGGAAATATAGTCCAAGTTTGGTGCCAGCGCGTAGTTGTATTTTGGGTGGAAATATGACTTTTACTCAGCTTTTGCCCCCACCGGTGGCAGTGCTCTTAGTACATGTACGTACTAGTAGCTATCTTCAGAGCAACCGGTTCGACGTGTAGCGGCAGCGGCAGTGTGGCGCATAGCGAGCAAGACCCCGTGCGCACTCTATTCCGACTAAATTGCACCTCAGATAGACTGAAGGGATGTAGTGCAAGAAGATAGCGCATGTTGTTGATGTAACGCAACTTGGAGACCACCAGTGACCAACAGATCTCGTCAGATGAGTTGCCAACAAACATGTGCGTTATCATACGATATGCTGAGCCTTGCGTTATCCACAGAAACGGTCCTACACGACTCGACAACCGCAGCAACAGGCTGTTGCCAACAGCACCCTGAAACATCCCAGCTCCCCACACCTCTATTATACAGAACTCCCCTGCCTACCCTCGCCTGCATAAAATTTGGTACCTCGCTCAAGTATGTACATGTAATGCGCCGCACAATCACCGCCGAGAGGATATTGTGCCTGTTGCACCGACAACACACGCACCGTTGCACCCGTTTACGTTGTGCGATTTTCTTGAGTGCTGCATGACCGCAACTTGGAGGAAATGACAGAATCGGGCACTATTTCAAAACAATTACCAAATTATGCGCGAACTGACAAAATCTTGCACTCCTACTAATTTCTGGCACTCTGTGCAATAACAGCTCACCCACGGTGCTGTGAGGCTGCACGCTCTTCCGCCTTATTTTCATCACCAACCTCACTGCTCTAGCCTCCACTTTCCACCTTTGCCTCCATCTCCACTAGCCGCTGGTCTCAGCTTCTCCTCCTCCTCACTAGTCCCCATCTACAATTCCAACTTCGTCATGTCTTCTTCACAAACTACTGCTCGACCGGGATTGCAGCAACTTGGGCTCGAGGCGTTCTTTAGCGTGCTTGATCACACCCTCCTTTCTGAGGCCACGCGTGGGCTCAATGATTCATACAAAAATGCACGCGCAGTACTTTCAAAGCGTTCTCCAAGAAAGCGATCGTGGTAAAGCGGATCACCAAAGGCCTGGGCGGATGTAGCGCGCTTTGCTTAGTATGGCGATAACGAGACAACAAATCGCGCGACGAAGATGTACCCCACCCACCAACCTTCAACCACCTCCACGCCTCGACCGGACCCGAATTTACCTAAGTATAATAACCGGAGGGTGCAAGAAATCCCCTCACCCATCGTCGCTTTTAGCAAAGCGGCAACAGCAACGTTCAACTTCTCCGCAGTGTAGCTCGAGGGAAATCCGTTGCAGCAAAGTCGAGCTTTTGTAGGAAGTTCCTACGTTCCTACTAATATTCGTGCAGCAGTGTTGTACACACTGTGTACTACACAGTGTACGACAAGTGTGTCAGCAACAGCGACGTCATCTATGCGCGTCACCGCGTTTAAAAATCGAATTTTGTCCAATCCCCCGCGACTCCATCCACGAGCGGATCGTGACAAGCACGTCAAACAAACTCGAGAAGAATCGACCGACCGACAAAACATGGCGGCGAACCTGGGGTCGATGGTGGCGGAGCTCAAGCGCCTTGCGCCGCGGCTGCGCGACTACGAGCCGGGCGACGATTCCTGGCAGCTGGTGAGTCCACCCCGCAATTCCCCGGTCATTTGGCGTCTTTGGGGGCGCTGGACGCTTGCGACTGGTGTGTCAATCGCTGTCCGGACGCGTGTCGTGACCTGACGCGAGTGTTCTCGTGCTTTTTTGGATCGTTCCCATTGGCTCCAGGCTGAGAAGAAGGCGCTGGAGGCTCGCGACCTGGTGGAGACGCTGCTGCGCTCAGCGGATGGAGTGGCGCAGCTGCGGGGAAGCGGCGCGCTGCAGAATATGAAGAGTCTCGTGCCGGACGTAAGGCTGCTGGTGGATGGGAGCAGAAGCAGATCGGAAGGTTGGAGGTGCTGATACGGGGATACTGTTTCACTTGCGACAGGTCACGCGCGAGGAGATCGCAGAGCTCAAGGTGTCGGACTTCGTGCTGGGCATGATCTTTGAGAAACCCTTCGCGGTGTTCGAGCGCGTGTACAGCGGCTTTGGCGCGGAGGTTAGTAGCACCTTAGAGGTTCTTTTTCCACCGAGCTGCTAGAGATTATGTGGTCTAGTCTAGTCAGCGTAATGATGGCGGCGTGGTGGTTTGTCTATGCAGTACGCGAAGGAGCTGTCGAGCGAGGCGCGCAAAAGCTCGAACCTCGTCAAGTCCTCTTACGTGAGTGGCATCTGCTCAATAAGGCAAGGTCAATGCGTTCGCACGTTTACCGCGTGCTGATGTTGCAGGTGTACGGCGAGATCCTGTTTTTCCCCTTCGCTGACATCATCCGTTGGGTTGCCCCGTCACTTCCGGAGTTTCCTATCTTCTACGACCTGGTACGCTACCACCGTTAAAAGTGAACGACTGTGCTACGTTGCGACTCTGGCTGATTCGGTCTTATTGTTGCATCCATTAACAGGGCTCTGGCACCGGTAAGGCGGTGATCGCGGCCAGCTTAGTGCATCCGTTTGACCAGGCTATTGGCATCGAGTTGCTAGAGGTGAGTTCTTAGTGTTGTCAAGCACAGCACGTCTAGGATGTACTCTTACTGTCCTCGTGATTGCACGCAGCCTCTGGTGCACTGCGCTGAAAAGCGGAAGGCCGCTTTAGAGAAGCTCAAGACTCCTCTGCTGAAGACAGATATCGATTTCATTACCGGCAGTCTTCTGACGACCAAGTGGGAGGACGGCGACGTCGTCTTCTGTCACGGCACTTGCTTCAATGACAAGTGAGTATGCAAGTATGTTGTTGGTACAAGAAGACAGTGCTAACGAAAACTGTGTCTTTGAAGGGAATGGGCCCAGATTTCTCTGGCGGCTGAGAAGCTCAAGCAGGGGGCGTTTTTCATCTCAACGACCCACGTCTTGCGAACGGGTCTGTTTGAAGTGGTCAAGAGCGTCAACTTCACAATGAGCTGGGGGACCGCTACCGTCTACATCCACGTACGTTTACACGAGGGTTGTCGTTGTGCTGTCGACTTTGTACTAATTACTTTGACGTTTTGGGTCTTACAATAGCGCCGACGCAAAATTGGTCGCTGGGCTGCCCAAATGCTGCGAGGTGGCCACTCTACACGCACTGATCTCTTGCAGCAGCAGCAGCGGTCATCGAACCAAGAGAAGGGGGAAGGAAAGGCTGAACCGCTTAGTGATGACACCGCGAGCAAGGACGAGTAAGCTGTTCATGAAGCGCGGACAGCTATGCTGCAGTTTTAAGCATTGTATTAGAGTGCAGGCTGTGGTATACAGATGAGCTTGGGTACGAGTAGTCGGTTGTTGAAGCGCAATTTTGATGTGATCCAACAGCAATCGCTAGCTGGTCTCCTTCATGTAACTGAGTGTGCTTTGAAGCATAGATGCACTTCAGTGATCCAATGATGCAAGAGTTATTCTAACGCCTTGGCGTTGATATATTTTACGGGATGACACACTGGCTGCCGCGATCACACCTCAGTCGACCGTGTAAGTTCAGCTTCTGCTTGGCCTGCTCGTAGGGCATCGTGTGCACGTCCATTTGCTAGTGTGCTGATGGTCTCGTTTTCCATGCTGCTCGTCACATTTTTCGCCCATGTCATGACCCACAGCTTAAGTGACAGCAGACAGCTTGACGGATGCTACGCTTTTCCAAGGGTAGCCCTACTACTGAAATGACTCGTGCAGTTGATGAATCGCCTGGGTAATGCGTGCGTGTCGGGAGGCCGTAGTCACCATATCAATGCAGTCGCAATTTCAGGCGTCAGGCGATATTGAGAACCGAGCTGTCCGCTTAGCCGCACTGACGCTGTCGAATGGACCGTGATAGAAACATTCATCTACTGGCAGTGATTCATACCAATATGAGTCGAAGGGCTTACATGTGCGTGGCTGTAATGGCCATCGCTGGAAACACTGTATGATCTTCAGAGGTATTGAAAACAGTAAATTACTTGAGTAAGCAGCCCCCAACCGGGCGTTCACCACCTTTCACGAGCGTGGTTGCGCGTCCTGCGCTAGGCATCGAGTCGGGACCAGACTTAACTAAGGCGCCGGCGGTTCTCGGTAGTTCGTCTGTTGTGCCGCATTCTTAAACCTGTAGGTCCAGCAACGGTAAACATAGTCAGCATCTTCTCCATCACTGTCAACGTCCGCGCAGGGAAAGACACGTACACGCCGTTGAAGATGCGCGTCATGGAGGTGACCTCCTCGTCGGTGCGTGCCATCTTCTCCACGTTCTGTGCCAGCAGCGCGACGCACGCGTGCAGCTCCATCAGCTGCGCCGCCAGCGCCGCGTACGCCTCCGTCTTCTCCTGGTCCATCGCGGCCCGCGATTCGCGGGCAAGGCAGTGTTGAACTCAAGCAAATCAAAAATCCGTATTTACATCATCCTAATCCGTATTTACCTATATTTTCCCATAGGTAGTTTGTACCCATGTCAAACGTCAGTCCAGTCGGTTGGTTGCTGGTCATTCGCCGACTTCCGCCGCCGCCATGAAGGACGAAGACGACTT
>JAIKVG010000246.1:0-16374 GCA_024679175.1 Phytophthora cajani
AGTTTACCATACACCATTGCGCGACGGCTCACTTCCGCAATCACTATGAGCAAGCTGCGCTTCTCCGTGGCGGCGTGCACGAGCGAGGACGCGGCGTTCCCGGCGTCGGAGCTGGACGAGCACGCAGCCAGCAGCCAGGGCTACATGACTGCCAAGTAAGGCGCTCCATCTCCGTCTTCTTCCCGTCGATTTAAAGACTCTAAAACTTTTCCACCATTGTTGCGCCCTTCTGTTGGTAGGAACTGCGCGTACCCGCAGGAGCTCGTGCTGCAGCTCTCGGACGGCCTCTGCAGAGTGACCCAAGTGCAGCTGCTGTCCCACCAGACGCACATCGCCACCAAGATGGAGCTCTTCGTGTCCAAGAGCCTCGAGCTCCAGGGAGACGCCACTCGGTTCGCCCGCCTCGGCTTCCTCACGCTCAAGGCCAACACGGAGAGCAGGTACATGGCGCGCGAGCTCAAGACCGTGCACATCGACCAGGAGGCGGCACTGCTTAAGCTGCGCATCCACGCGTGCCACGTGAACGAGCACAACCTGTACAACCAGGTGGGCATCATGGCCATCAACTTGTGCGGGGAGCCGCTGGGCCTGCTGCCGAGCCACTCGACGGACGAGGTGGTCGGTGGTGTCAAGCCCAGGAGCAAGCCCAGAGCCAATGGCGCGGAGGATCTGAGCTTCGACATCAGGTTCGACGCCAAGACGGCGGCCAGGATCCGCGAGATCCAGGGCGCCAAGGACCAGGCCGTGGCCAACGAGGACTACGACCAGGCCAAGCGACTCAAGCAGATGGAGGAGCAGCTGAAGAGCATCGGCCTGCAACTCGCCAGGCTCGAGGCCCAGAAGAGAGAAGCCGTGGCCAACGAGGACTACGACCTGGCCAAGAAGATCAAGCACGAGATCGGCATGCTCGAGGCCTCCGTGGGGAGCAACGAGACGCAGCCGATACTGCCGATCCCGGCAGTGGCGCCCTCGCCGTCCAAAAGTCAAGTGCTGCCGAGGATTGGAGCTGTGCAGCGCTCGTCTTCCAACTTTTCGCCGAGGGATATGTACCCTGAGGAGCAGCCGCAGGTCGCCAAGAGCGGCAGCTTCTATGGAGACGGCAATGGCTCGTTGAGACATTCTGCTCAGGGCGGGTTCCCTGGTGGTGGCAATGAACAGGACCCAGCGGGTGGTGCCGACTACGCTGACGAGGGAGAAGCTGCGGATGGAGGCCCGAACCCGCACTTTAGGGGGATTCCGGACGCTGAGAACTTACCTGACCCGGATGAGATCCCGCCAGCGCTTGCGAAGGAGAGTGAGGAGCTTATTGCAGTCATCGGCCCCTTTTTCACTCGCTGTGTCTACAGCAACTTGTGGAACCACCGCGACGCCGCAATCCGCAAGGTTACAATGGAAATGGACAACTACCCCGTGGAACCGATGCGGCTGCTGGAAGTGTGCTCCACACTCGCTCAAAGTGGCGCGGGAGATCGTATTGCTCAAGTTGCTCTCTCAGCTTTCGGTCTGTTAGACCGCATGGTGTCTTTTGGAGTTCGTGTGCGCCGTGACGATATGTGCCGTATTGTACGTCGTTTATATGAGTTTGTTCATGTCTGGATAGTGAGGGTATTTTCCTAACTCGTCTTGCTTTGTTGTGCTCTTCTGCAGCTCGGCAACAGTATGACGCAGCTGGTTAATAAGCTGGGCGAGTCACAAGCCAAGGTTCGCGATGAAGCTGCATCGGTACTTGGTCGGCTGTCGGCTGCGAAGAACGTAGGCGTCGCTTTCGTGACCTCACATCTGACGAAGCGCTCCAAGAAGCCGTTGGGGCTTAAGCTCCTGCAAGGCCGACTGCTCGTGCTAAAGAAGCTACTTGCAGACTTCGAGTTACAACCCGATAGCGACTTCTCTGTAGCTGGTATCATGGGGTTCCTCGAGGACTGCAACTGCCTGGCTCATCAAAGCCGTGAGATTCGCGATGCCGCCAAGGAGATCACCGTGACGCTTTACCTTGTCGTGGGTGCCGATGTGGAAGGCTACCTAAAATCGCTTCGGCCGAAGCAGCTGGAGGAGTACCAAGCAGCTTTTGAGGCTGCAGAGACGGCAAAGGCATCAAACCGCCGAGGTGGAGGAAATGTGAACGGTGGCGGTAATGTTGCCCGACGAGACGAGAAACCACACGAGGTCCAAGCCCCGTTCGAGGACGACGTCGACGCCACTGCCGACAGTGAGGACGAAGAATCTGTGGACGAGTATACGTGTCCCTTTTGTGGCGTAGTGGACGAGAAGTTCGACTCGGACTATTTGGACCCGACGTCGACGCCACTGCCGACAGTGAGGACGAAGAATCTGTGGACGAGTATACGTGTCCCTTCTGTGGCGTAGTGGACGAGAAGTTCGACTCGGACTATTTGGATCAGCACTTCTGGGCGTCCTGCAAGATGCTGACACCGTGCAAGATGTGCGGCCAGGTGATCGAGATCTCGACTCTGAACGAGCACCTGCTTGCCGAGTGCGAGATGCAGCAGAATCACCGCGAGTGTCCGCGGTGCGGTGAAGCCATCACTGCCAAGTTCTTCGAGCGGCATGTGTCCCTCAACGACTGCCCTCCACGCGCACCACTGAACCGCGCGAACCGCTGTCCACTCTGTCACGATGATATCGCCCCAGGCAAGAAAGGCTGGCGACGACACTTGCTTGAAGAAGGTTGTCCGAGCAACCCGCGGAGCTAGAGCGGGGTAAGAAGACAGCAGAGTTATGAACAAGAATACGAGAAGTGATGAAGAGCACGTGATCTTGGATTTGGATGCTACATTGCGGTTTGGCTGCTGCTTATGCGCGCTAGGGTGGAGGTATGGTATTGTTCTTGAACGAGGGAGCTGGCGTAGTGGTCACTTGTCGCCGTCGAGCTCAAACTCAAAGGGAACGTTGTGCTCGCGTCGCACCGTCTCGATGCTCAGATGTTGCACGTGCAGTCGTTGGAATTGCACGCGCGTGGTGCCGGTCACTGCAACAGCATCGATCTCGCCATCACGTTGGACACTCACGGAGCTCAGACCGACGAATCGCCAGTGACACAAGAGCTCGAAGACGCCAGCACCGAGGCCTCGTTCCTCGATGCGATCCAGCGTCAGGACCACATTCTGCAGCCCGTCGACTAGCAGACGCCACTGGCTGAGCAAAGAAGCTTGTGGAGGCAGCGGCTCGCTTCGGGATGCAGCGGCAACGTCGATGTCGCGTGAGCGGCGAAGTCGCTTGGACTTTCTCGTCGACGAGTGGGCTTCTTCTTCCTCGCTCTCTTGGGCCGTCTCCGCAGTTGCCTGGCTGCTCCTACCGTCAAGCCACCCGCTGTATTCAGGGTCCACGAGGGCGTAGTGCAGGCTTCTCGAAGCGAGATCACGGAAGAGCGCATCTCGGGCGCCCTCTTGGGTCTTGCGCCGGGTATCCACTCCCAGTTTGCCTGCGAGTTGCTGGAGGTACGCGTTACGCGCCTGACGCTCGCGAGCGAGCACGTCTTGGGCGTGCTGCTGGAGTTTCCGCTTGAGTCGCGTCTTGCGGCAGGACTCTCGGTTCCGGAGGCGGCGCTTGGTCACGGAAGAGCCTGGCGCCGGAGCTGCGTCGCTCTTGGCGGGGTACTCACGATCAGCAGAAGTGCTGGAGTCGCACGAGTTGGCCGCGTCGAGGAGAGCTGTGAACGTAGTGAACGGCGTTGGAGGGCGGTCCAACGTGGCGGGTTTCTTGTTCGGAGGCAGAACGATGTGCGGGCGCTTACGCGAGAGCTGGTGCAGCTTGGCCATGATGAAAAGGTTGGCGTTGCGCAGCGTCGTAACCGGATCACTGGGCGTGGAGATTGGCACGACGCAGAGCAAAACTGCAAGTGTCTGTCTTCCGATCTCTTGGGTCACGACGCACTTTCTCGAGCTTGGATCTTTACTTCAAACGGTCTGGGACATTGTTGTGGTCCGTGTCCGAGCCGCACATTACAACTTGCTCCTATGCCGTGGCGACACCCCGTCTTGGGTTGCGATGGATTGAGACTGGTCCAGTGTGGCCAACCGGAGAGTGTGACTTCCGCGACAAAGAGACCTATGCCGTGGCGACACCCCGTCTTGGGTTGCGATGGATTGAGACTGGTCGAGTGTGGCCAACCGGAGAGTGTGACTTCCGCGACAAAGAGCTCTGAACGCCAAGTCAAACGCCCGTGGCGACGGTCCGGAACCCTCTAGAGGAAGAAGCACGAACACAAACCTTAGCTGCCTGTCGAAACCATGCGCTTTGGCTTCTTCCTGACACTCGTGGTCGCTACATTCGCGGTGGCCTGCTTCAATGTCGCCAGCGCCAAGGAAGCCGTGAAAATCCAGACGCTCGCGGAAGCCATGTGGCAGAAGACCCTTCCGAAGCTGAACGGTGTTAACGCCTTCCAGAAAGCAGGCAAGGTCAGGGGCGAGGCAAATGCTGCAGCTGCTAAGGCGTCCGCTGCCGCGAAGAAGAACTGGGACGAACTCGTTACCAAACTCCAGGCGGGGGGTTTCACCCAGGCGGAAAAGGCTGGCCAGCTCAAGGGCGCGACCGAGGGGCAGGTTGTGAAGGCCACCGAGCACGCTGCAGAGGTGGTGGCGAAGAACCCGAGCAAATGGCGCTACGTCTGGAAGGTTCTGAAGATCACTTATGGCGCTGTACTTACGGCTCTCATCGTCGTCGGATTAAACGCGATGTTTGATTAGAGTTCCCCCCCCCTCCGAAGTCATTTTAATGGAGGCCACTGAGTTCCTTTCAATACAAAAGATAAAGTGGGATAGCGATTGTGTGCGTCTTGGGAAGAAAATTATCTGTACTAAAACAGTCCTAAATGTCCTAAAATATCCTAAAACTCGGCGTAATTTACCGAAATAGTGTCCCGTACCGGGGTATACCGACCCCATGCCAGGCTCTCGGGCTACGGACTCGAGCGTCGGCTGGACGGTGGAGGTATACGACAATAGATTGCACTTTATGTCCTAAAATGTTCCTAAAGGGCGTAATTTATGTTTGTCCTAATACCGTCCAAAAGAAATCCATCGGTTTTTAGGACGCCTTTTAGAATTATGTTTAGGACATGTCCGAAAACCTTGGCTCTATCAATAAGGTTTTCCCTCAATCGATTCACATATGAATGTGTGAATCACACAGAGTGCCGAGAGCGAGCGAATGCGAGCGCGAGCCTCACTCAGTACATTCACCGATAACCAACACCCGCCGATCAAGCGGGGGCGTGTCTGCGCGAGCGAGCGAACGCGAGCGCTGCAACCCGATAGTTTTTTCTAGAAACCGCGCCTGGCCGAGCGAAGCGAGAGAGGGGCGCCCCCCCCCCGTGTCGAAGTCCGCAGACGAGAGCCAACGCGCGAGTGTCCGCCCCCTTCAACATGAAATAGTATGCCCAATTTATGAAAATGGCCTTGCTTGGAAATGGACTCTCCCTGCTTAAGCGCTCTATAATGGTAACTTACATAATGTCATGGCCCATGACGCATGGGTGCACCTCATGCTTCCTGATCCACAGAAAGTCAAAGCCTAAGAGTGGGGCACATCCTGCAAGTTACAGACCGACAAATCTCGACGATCTGCCTTCCCCATAGAGCCCGCCAGTGTACCGGTAAGGAGGGGGTTCATTATTCAATCGACCCTTTGGGGCTGAGTCGACCTCGACACAAGGAATCAGCCGCGTCCCGACCAAAATGCGTCTCAGCCAGTTCTTCCTGCTGGTGCTTGTCACCTTCGCTGTCTGCTGCAGCACGCTCGCATCGGCTGAAGACTCTATCCAACTAAAGAACGCGGTCTTGACTGAGCAGCACCAAGCCACCTCGCGTTACCTGAAGGGAGGCAAGACCACAACCGACATGACCGCTGCGGAGGAGGAGCGATTCACTCCCCAGTTCGGCCAGTACCTGGGCATTTTCAGGCTTCCTAATTTCGCTAAACTTCCCGGCGCCTCGAAGCTTGCTGTGCTGAGGCAGAAATTCGGCAAGAATGCTGAAAAGGTTCTCAACTTGTGGTATAAGCTCATTGCACGCAAGAACACGAACGCCGGCATCTAGGCTCTGGAAACCCCAACCTCCCACGTCGCGCGGCTACAGTAGACTTCCGCTTTTATGGTGAATTTTACCCTATAGCGATCACTGCTATCCACAGCAGAATCCACACCTTTAGGAAGGGGGCCTTTCAGGTATCAAAAACGAGGGAAAGCACCAAGCAGTTTTGAAGTTTAACGCAAAACATGAACACAAATTTACATCTCGATCGATACTTGACGCGCATCTCTCACTCGTAGAAATGCACTACATGCACTGTCAGTAACAGCACTACGTAGATGCAGGCTCACTACTCGCTGTGGCGATTATCTTCTTCTGTTTTTATCCTTTGTAAAGGATTAGTCTAAAATAAAAAAAAACATCGTGAATGAAGGTGCGAACGACTGTATACTACTTCGAAGTAGTCGTCTAATACTATAGTAGTACTTCAGAGAACGTAGTACGTCCTTCGCTGATTGGGAGAAATCTCATCGGTACATCTGCAGTATCGAACACTGATTAAACCCTTACCTACGCCCAGTGCAAATGTACTCCAATTCCCAGCTCCATAGCGCAAATAGGGAGTCACAATACTACAACACGTAGCCTTCTCGCAGTACACTTTAGAAGCAAGTCTAACATTGAAACGAGGAGAGTGACTTTTATGCGGCCAAGGCAGGTACAATGCAGTATGGAACTATGATACATGTATGTAGAATGACCGGTTCTTCGTCGCTTATAGATTTAATGCAAAAGTAGTTTCCGTGAAACTACTTTTTCTTTTACTTGATTAACGAATGCTGTTCGAAAAAAAACTCCACAAGTAAACGTTGCGACAGCCTCACCATAGAAGACGGTACGAAATGATTCAGACTGCTTTGTTTTTTTTTTACCGGATTTGAGCGTGCACAACACCACCAACACCTACCACGCCTGCCAGACCTGTATACAAAAAAAAGAAACACTGGATGATGCTCGAACATTCCTTTGAATGCATATTTCCGAGCTTTTAATCAGTTTGATTTCATCTTTTGTGAGCTCTGTGGGTTTGTGACGAGAGACCTGGCCCTTCGAAGCTCCAGGTTCTTGGCGACAGTATTCTTCACCTCGTTCATCTCATCCTCCTTCAGCGACATGGCCCTCATCTTGCCAAGACTTGGTGTCTTCTTCACAGCCTTGACCTTGCTCGACTCAGAGTTCTCGTTCCGTCGAAGGTTGCGGTTTGGCTCCTTGTTAGGGCCAGCTTGTTATCTTGAGCACTTACTTCAGAGATTTTGACCCCAACGGATGCACCAGCGAACACCGCGCAGCATAGAACAAGGCATGCCGCCACCAAGAGAAAGCACTGAGTCGTACAGATGGAGCCTTCGCTTCAAAGTCTGTGATATGATCGGTACCGACGTTGTTGGTGATGGTACGGCATAAAATATGAGAATAAGGTCCTGCCTTGGGAAATATTTGGATTCTCATGTATGTGTCGGATATGCGTATACAGTAATGCAATTTCAACTTGTGCTTCAAGAAGTACGCTTACAGGGAATCATCCCACTTGTCAAGCCTACTGTGCATCATGAGCATCCACGGAAATTGATGGGACCGCAGAAACCAATTGAGACTGCATTGTGCTCGCAACCCCCCCCCCCCCTTACATCGCAGTGTCGCGCTACAAACTTAAAGACGCCCCGAGTCCCTTCAACTCGAAAGGGTCAGGTTATCATGACACTACATGTATAATCATGGGGCATAATTTATAAATCCCCTTTTTATTGAAGAGACTGCGAGGTAGAGGTGTACCGATCCTGCATACGCTACTCGTCATCCGTCGGCAACATCGCTGTACTGAGAAGATATCGCACGTCGAGTTGGTTAGAGTTCAGCACCAGCAAACAATATGTTAGTAGCTATAGATGCGCCTCCAAATCCAAGGCAGAGGTGACGCGCGCAACGGATCCGAAGAGAAGCACGTTCGGGTTAAGAATTCGAAATTCGAGCAGCATTTTACTAGTTCCGGTGATACTGTACTATATATTCTATCGTTACAATTTATGACCTCCAATTCCAGACAACCTAGACAATGATTCCACCTACGTACTTGACTGGTGGCCGGATTGAAGCGCAGGTCTCTAGTGGGGGCACGGCACTCAGTGTCTCCGCGAGCGCAATACTGCTCCGTGGGACACACCTTGTAGCAAATGGGACCGTGGGCGGACGAACGCGTCGTCTTGTAGACGCACTTGTTGTGATCGATTAACTGCATAATGCATACTCGTTTTCAGTTTATGAATCAGTTTCTGTTTTTTTTTTCTACGAGCTGAGAAGGATTAACGGTACTTAGTAGTTGTATCGTGGTAAAGGCTCGCGATCGGTTAAATTTTTTCATTTATTAAAAAGAGTCTCTGTCGATTGAACACCCCACAAAGACTTCGGCAAAACTTTAAATTGTGCGAGGCAAGTTGGGAGGTTAACTTGCTATTTTGTTTTGAGATATTTCCTGTATAACCCATACGCAGTGGCAAGTGTAGAGCTGCATGAAAGCTGCTCAGCCCGGATCTTTTTTTTGCAGGTAGAATACTTGGGAGCTGATACGTTGGCAAAAACTTGTGACCTTCATCTTTTGAGCTCTGTCGGGAGCTGGCTTTGGAGTTATAAAGTGTGGTCATCTCGAACCGTATAGATTCATAAATTGAAGACTCGATCTCGGCACGACCCAAACTAGACTATTTCAAAACGCTGAGTTCATACACCGAGGTTTGACTTCGTATTGGCCTTTGTATCGGCCCAAAACCACTCCGCCAAATTTAATGATATGGTTTTTTTACGTGAGCTGGCTACAGATGAACCAAAACCACCTGACGAGGTTTATATTCGCCGACTCGCGCGTTTGAATGCAGATGCAGCGTGTTCAAGGTGTGAAAATCACTATCCGCGCTATAAACACGTTGTTTTGTCGCCGCTTGTCACGATGACACCTAGTCTGAGCGATATACATCCACAACGGCGGTCAATTACAGAAAATACGTATCTGACTGCGACTGTTTCGCAGTCGCAGGAGATGGCTGTATTCTGATAATGGAAATTGCGCGCGTGTAGTTTGCTGTTTACTTGGCTACGACGATGTAGTCAAGTGTCGCGACGGTTGTCTGTGTTTATCTGATACAGGTTGATTTCGTTTTACTTAATACTGTTGGGATACTAACTTTCTACGTCCATTTAAGTCCATTTTACCTTCATCATCTCGAATTCTCCTGTATGCAATGCTACACTTAGTTTCAAGCCCCCCCCCCCCCCCCCCCCCCGACGGCTCACCCGCGGGATCGGGATCTTCAATATGTTTCTTACATATATACTCGCTTTTATCTTCGTTAAAGTGCTCCATCGAAAATCGAAATAGCCGACCTTTTTGTGCATGTGGCTCGTCGAGTAGACCAACTCCTGTATTATAGTGAATCGAGTTGCGTTAGGGAAAAGAGCATACTGTACTGAGGTTCAACGGTGGGCTTTACTACTTTTAAGTTTAAGAAATACTTCAGTAGAAGCTTGTCGTTGAGAGTGAGATAAAACGCCCTCGGTTGATAGGAAATCAATTGCTCAAACAACGTGGAAGTTATTTGAGAAAGGATTCTATAAACGCATACTAAGTATATCTTGGTCCAAGATAAATTCATGTCCAAGATTCTTGGACATGAAATTTGTTATTCGATTACAGCTGTTCCACGCTGTTTTTTTCTTTAGAGCACTTCTCCGGTCCGGAAAAGAATTAACAGTTAGGTTTTTCATGAAAAACCTCGATGTTTGATTGGTCGAAGTACCCAGTTATGCCATATTTGATTGGACAAGTACGGCTATTTTCCAGATCAGCCCAAACTTTGCCAAATCAGCCCAAACCTATTCCCAATAAACTTCTGCAGTTCTGTTTAGCTATGCGTTTAGCCGCAGAAACCATCTGACGGTTGATTTGATGTTTGTATTGTTGATTTAGCCGATGCTATTGACTCCGATAAATTTGGCCATGGAAATAGCCGCCGGATGTTCGTGCCATACAAAAACCAAGACACCGTGTCGAGGCCAAATGCGACCTGAACGGGCTAGGTGTTTGCCGATTTAGCCTTGATGCTCTTATAAACGCAAGTATCATGATATTTGAATCGTTGATACCCAATGTACTACAATTGTACTTTAGTGGAGTACTAAGTAAAACTTTTCCACTCTTGCCAGTTTGGTACAGCAGCTGTCTTCGCAACTGCACGCTTCGTGGTCCACTGGCGATGGACCGATGCATCAAAGTGCGTGAGTTGGGACTCCCAACGCAGTACTGTACTCACTTTATAATCTTACCTCCCAGTAAGATTATGAAGTGAGTACAGTACTGCATCCACCGTGGCGGTACACTGTACCTCGCTTAGCTTTCATCTGTTCATCCCGAGATCGTGAAAAGTAGACGCCGGAGCACCATTCTTCCCAATTGGCTCCGGTTCACATGACGTGTCGAATTATACCCAATCATAGCCACTACCAGGCGGGACCAGGCCCATTTTCAGGACAGAAACCGAGTTCATGTCTGTATTTCCCAAATTACTTGCCAAACGTATGCTGCAAAAAGCTGTTCGGACGGCGAGATGTCAGATGTAGGGGAAAATGAATCCCTCCATCTCCATCTCGGAGATGTCAATAGACGGAGATGGCATCTCCGTCTATTGAGCCCTTCCTTCTGCAGCCGTTCATTCCCCAATTGACCTTCAACAGCGCACACCTGCATCAGACTGAGCGCTGAAAAGGATGAGTCGGGGCATCTTCCTAGTTCTAGCTGCCGCCATCCTCGTCACATTGAGCAATGGTCTCGCCAACGCTCAACGGATCAACGGCCTAGACACGCATCGCGGTCTCCAGGACGGCGAGACGGTCACCAAGGCCGAGATCAAGTCCGCGCTCAAAGAGAGAATGGCGGATCCCGATGTGAAGTTGGCTGTCGGCGAGCTGAGGTCCATGCTTAGGAAGAATCCTGAACTGGCCCAGGCCTTCAAGAAGGACCAAGTCGTGGAGGACCGCGGCTTCAACCTCGAGAACCCCGCTGTGGTGAAGGAACTGAAGCTCGTCGGAAGTATCGCAATCTTCGCTATTGGCACGTATCTTCTGGCTAGACTTATTGGCCAGCACACTTAACACAGAAGTGCACGCACTAAAATAGAGTAGGACTTCTACATGTAGAAGACAACTGTTTCAGTCATCAGCTTCTGGGGGAGTGCTGCCGCAAGGCAGCACCTCAATGCCGTGTATTAGCAGCGGCACCTCTTGTTAAAGAGGTTGCCCTGGGAGTGGCGTGGCGAGTTTAGAGCTCGTCGGGTAGAGCGCAAAATAGCGAATGCCCGCTACGAAAGGTCTGATCTCCTAACTACCTACTTTGACTAGGTCGTTTGAAACTCCTTGACTGAACTGGAGGCGTGTGGTCGCAAGTTGCCAGTAGCACCATTCCTGAAAGCTTCTCTTCCGCATCTTCTCGCGGAAAACACACCAATCAGGGTTCCATAAAAAATATTAATCCAACAGTATCTGGTACGTAGAGTGGAACATTGGATAAGTACAGTACTGGTACGAGTACATGTATCAATTCAGCATGCTTTACAATGGAAAAAAAGTGGATCGGGTAGCACGAATTGCAGTGGTAAGTAAAACAAGTACTGCGTAGTAGTATTTGCCGAAACCCCTCCTAATCGAGAAAAAAAAAACATACCAGCAGTAGTACTACGTAGTAGTTAGTAGGAAGGGGAGAAGACAATAAATTTGTACACACTAAATTAAGATTTCTCGTCAATCACTAGCGCAAAAGCTTAGCCCATTTGCATTGAGGTAGCTAACGTCCAGTGCTGTTTATTAACTTTCTTCTTTCTACTGCATTGTTCATCTTTTGAGTCTCGTAAATTGTAATAGTTATACTCGAAGCTCGAGCCGGGCATCCGCGAAAGAAGGCTTAAGACGATTTTAACCGCTCAGTGGTTTTGAGGGGAGAAAGTCGTCCACAGGATTCTTTGATCCTAATTTCTGGAAGGCAACGTTGACGTATGCCAAACAATTGGAGTATTATTGCGTGTCGAATAATAATTGGCAATGCCGGTCAAGCGATGCTTCTGCGCTTTGTGTGCTAGGTTTGTCAGCTTCTGCCTTATGGAAGCATTAAAAATGCAGTAGTATGTAAAGTAGCTCTAGGTAAAAGTTCGTAACCTCCGTCGGATCGTATTTGCCTTACCAAAGGGGCAAGTGTTTTTGCCCTCTGATTAGTTAAAAATACCATAGTCGATACAGATTCCACTCAAATGTTCAGCAACCATTTGCGTAACGACGAGTGCGAGAAAAGATAAATAATTGAGCTCAAAGCATGTATGGTACAGGTTACAGGTATAATCCTGATCACATAGGCTAGCAGCAAACGACTTGTATCAGTTCGCCTAAGCTGTCGACGAGACGTGAGGGTGCTTAGCGGATCCATCGCAACGATGTTTGCTGTGGACAGGTAGCCCGCTCAAAAGTATGCGATCCGTCGCAGAGTTTTTTCTTCTTCTTTCGATTCTGGCCAACATGCTTGGTACGGGGTGGGTAGCTAGTACAGACGTAAAAACAGCCATTTTACCGGGAGGGCTACGTAGTAGCCTGTAGGGCACCACCAGCTTTATTTCGTTCAAAAATGGTATGGAAATAATTCAGCTTCTTCATTGTAAGTGCGGCGCATATATTCTGTCAAGTAGGCACGATCTACATGAATTCTATGCTCGGCAGAATACCAGACGGCTTGAAATACTGTAAACACGAGTATATCTTCTCTTCCTCGACGACGGTGTAGGCCGATCGAATCAATCACAGACAGTCTTGTCTTCGCTCGCGCCGTCCGATTACTCTTAACTGCTTTTGCGTCGAGTTTACCGCTTGGACGTGGGCGGAAGTGCCAGCGCCCAATACTAAAAGTTTGTGAATGTTTTCAGCCAAGATGCCAGAGCTTCCCGGGTTGGCTGAACGAACCCATCGGCGTTTCTCCAATGAAGCGTCCCGTGCCCAAATCCAGTGATCACCTCCTTGGCGAGGAACCGGAAATGCACGAAAGAGGGTACTTATGTACTTCGCAGTGGATACGTACTTTCCCAGTTATTGTAAAGTATACGCTTTAATCTAGCGGTCAGATTGTTACTTCACTTTCGAGGTATTCGATACGAATGAGACTAATTAATCACGGAGATTGCGAAACTACAGTCATTTAGTTATCCCATCCAACTATCATCTAGTTTTCCGGTCTAGATGATAGTTGGATTGGATAACTAAATGACTAGTTTTCCGGTCTAGTTCGGTATCATGGCGGAGACAAGTGGCCGAAGCAAGACCCAGCCTTAGGCGAAGGTGTTGTGGGTGACCTGGTGGCATTCGATCGAGCTTCGACTGGACCAGTGGCGGAAGTAGGCGCCGCCCCAAAAATGCTGGCTGCTTTTAGAGACGCTTCATCGATGGCTTGCTGGAGGCAGCAGGGGCGCCGGTGTCGGATTATCTGTACTAAAACAGTCCTAAATGTCCTAAACTGTCCTAAGAAAACCGAAATGATAATCGTATAAATGACGGTAGCGGTAATTTAAGATAGCTGTCCTAACAGTCCTAATTAGGACAAAAATTAGGACGTTTAGGACAGTTAGGACAGTTAGGACAGTTAGGACACTCCCCCGGGGACTTACGTTCTATTATAATACATATAGATAGAGTGTACTTTACTATACTGCACTTGCTGTTCAGACACCACAGTAGTTACTTGGTAGTAGTTACTTGATGATGAGGTGGGCAGGACACTCTCGCGTTGGCTCTCGCCTGCGGACTTAGCGACAGCACTTCGGGGGCCCGACCCTCTCTCGCTTCGCTCGGGGGCGCCGCTGTGCGGCCTGCCCCACCCCCTCGTGCCTAACGCTAAGTCCTCGGCTCGTCGAGTGCAGCAAGGAGCAGCCGACTCGCCCCTGCATTTTCAGAATCAAATGAATGTGGCCTTCGCGGACATGATCTACGTGGAGTTATTGATTTGGATTGATGATATCCTTCTCTACGCTCGCACGCCGCGCGACTTCGTCGCTGCCCTGCGCCGATTCCTGACTCGAGTGCGGGAACGTCGCCTCGAGTTGAGTGTTGTGAAGAGTTTTCTGTTTCGCAAGGAAGCCAATTGGTGTGGTCGCATCTTTAGTGGTGCCGGCATTCGCCATGACCCCGAACGGCTCAGCGGGTTGCGTGAGATGCACCTTCCTGCTACTGTTGCTGACTTGCAGCAGTTCCTTTGTGCTACGGGGTGGATGAGGGATTCTCTTATGGATTACAGTCGAGTCATGCAGCCGTTGCACGACAAGCTGGAGGAAGTGTTGAAAGTAGTGGGGCGTACGAAAAGACTGGCAGCTGGAGCTACTATCACGTGGAGTGACGATGATGTTGCAGCTTTTGCTAATGCTCGCCAGCCCTCACTACAGCGCACACGCTGCACTTCCCGTCTTCCGATGCCAGCATTTGTGTGATGTCGGACGCTTCGGACCGTGGCTGGGGACTGGTCGTCTCTCAAGTCCGGAATTGGATTGAAGGCGTGCCTGTGACAGAGCAGCAGCACGAGCTGCTGTCTGCAAAAGCGGCAAGTTCGATGCCACTGCTAAGCACTGGAGCATTATTGAGAAGGAAGCATTCCCCATTATTTAGGCCGCCCGTAACCTCACCTACTTGCTCGTTAGGGCGAACGGGTTCCGCCTTTATTGCGACCACAAGAATTTGATCTACGTGTTCGCTCCGGACCAAGAGGTGAAGAGCCACGTACGTGGCAAGCTGCAGCGCTGGGCTATGTCGTTGACGGGGCTTCTGTACAAGATTGAGCACATCGATGGCCAGGCCAACTTGTGGGCCGACTTGCTTTCTCGGTGGGGTCTACCTTCGGGAGAGGAAGGTGGTGTGACCAATTGCAAGGCCATCACCCGCAGTCAGACCCGTGCGACGTCCGCGGTGGATAAGCAAATGCAACGACTACACCTTCGCGCCGGTGACTTCGTGTTTCCCACTCTGATCGAGTTACAGGATGCACAGCGAAAGCATGCCGGGCTTGCGCCACCGACAGCGCAACTGGACCGTGATGGCACGCTTATGGTGGCAGGACGTGTTTGGATTCTTGAGGTGGAAGTGGCGCTACTGCAGCGCATCTTGATCGTCGCGCATTGTGGCAGTCAGGGCCACCGTAGAATTGAGCCTATGATGACGACTGTGACGGAGATATTTGAGGTTGTGAACCTGGCTCAAGTGTGTTCGCCGCTTTCTGGGTAGGTGTTTGCTCTGCAAGCACGTGAAAGGTGGGAACATTATTCCACGTCCGTGGGGTCCTACGTACGATGCCAAGGAGCGCAATGAGCTCCTACACGTTGACTACTTGTACATGGGGGACAGCGTGGGTGCGTGCAAGTATGTTTGGTACTGAAAGACGGCCTCACTCACTTTTGTGAGCTTGTAGCGTGCGATTCACCTACGAGTGCCGTTGCGGCGAGTGCAATGCTGGACTGGTGGAAGCGCTGTGGCGCCCCCTCTGTGCTCGTATCAGACCAAGGCAGTCACTTCAAGATTGAGGTGATCCGCCAAGCGTGCAAAACGCTGGACATTGAACAGAGTCTCGTCGTAGCTTACGCGCCGTGGATTAACGGTACAATTGAGCGTCTGAACCGCGATGTACTACAAGTGGTTCGCGTCCTGCTCATGGAGTACAAGCTGGACAATCGTGAGTGGGTCTACTTACTTCCTCTTGTTCAAGGCAACCTGAACCATACACCCGTGCAGTCGCTGGGCGACTTATCGCCCAGTGAGCTCTTTACGGGCTTGCCAAGACCGACGCCGTTTGAACCGATTCTTCTAGAGCGTGGCAAGAAGGTGGACATGTTGATGCCTTCGGATGGACTGCCGGCGGAGCGACTTGCAACGTTGCGCGACAGTTTGGCAGCCATGCACAGGGGGGTGATTGACCAGCGTGAAAAGCGCCGGCTGCAGAACATGGCGCGCTCCCAGGGCGTTGAGTGCAACTTCAGCGTCGGAGATTTCGTTCTTTGGTCGCGAATCGACTCTCGCTTGTCTGCGGACAAGCTTCTCGCCCGATGGGTCGGTCCGTTCGAGGTGATTAACACCGCACCCCACTCGTTCGACATACGACACCTTGTCACAAACCAGTACTACACGGTACATGGGCTCGCGTCTGAAGTTCTACGCGGATGCCAGCCTCGATGTGGATGAAGAGCTGCTTGCACATGTTGGAAATCAAGGCATGGTGCTCGGTGTTGAAGTAATCAAACAACACCGTTTCATCAATGGTGTTTGGCAG
>JAIKVG010000247.1:0-16317 GCA_024679175.1 Phytophthora cajani
GCGCGGCACACGTGCGGGCGCTCGCCCGTGTGGGTCTTCATGTGCTCCGTGAGCGTGTACTTGCGGTTGAAGCGGCGTCCGCAGCGGACGTCGGGGCACTGGAAGGCCCTGCTGCCGTTGCTGCTGCTGTTCTGCTTGGGGGTCGTGGTGTCCGTCGGGATCACGATGCGATCGAGCTGGATGGCCTGCATGTTCGAGCTGTTGTTGTGTAGCTGGTAGCAGTAGTAGGAGGAGCTGAAGCTATGGCGCTCGCTGTCTGTTGTTGTTGTTGTTGTTGCTAGTGTTGGGCAGGTTGGGGAATGAGACCGACGAAGCAAGCTGTTCGAAAGCGCCGATGCTGACGCTGCGGTACTGTCCCCTCCGAACCCAGCCTGGAGACGCGCGCAATCGGAGACCCGGCCTTTCGCCGGCTGTGGACGCGCAGCGTGATGGATGTCTTACGCGATTCTGCCTCGGCGATTTGCCTGCTCGCCAGTGGCGGCTATGCGAGCGAAAGCTGCCTCAGGTCATCAGCCCATACAGTCGCTGAGTGAGCTGCGCCTCCGTCCCTGCTCTCCCAGCTGGCCATCTGCCGCGCACAAAATTGCTCGAGCTGCTCACACAAGTTGTGTGACACAACATTCATGACCCGCCTCGTGTGACCGTTGTGTGACACAACATTCATGACCCGCCTCGTGTGACCGGCAGATCGCACGCCGCGAGCACGGGCTCCGCTTTTTGGACCGACTCGACCGCGGATTCATGGCGCGGGTATCCGCGCGCGCAGGGACTGGGCCCGTCACAGCGCCGTCACAGGTTAGAAAATCCAAGCGGAGTTCAACTCGACCGGCTAATGAAAACACCAGCGCTTACGAATGCGCCGCGCATGGGCCATGGCCCAGTGGCGAGTGTATGATGCTGCACAGCATGTCCACTGGAGCGCGGCGCAAACCACCAGCCGATACAGGAAAGCGTAGCGCGTCCGCTGCCGCTCGGCGACGGCTCCGTGCGTCTGCGCTTCCTGTGCATGTACTGTACGAGCTAGTCGAGCTCGTGCTCATGCTCGCCGCTTGCTCACTGGAGTGCAAGCTGTCTGCAGCAATACTTTGTGGTAGTCGGCGCCGTGCACCCATTTCTCTTTCGGGATGCTCTCAGCGTTCGAACAGCAAAACGGCACATTTGGCTGCTTTTCTCGTTGTTAGCTGTCGTTGGCGCAACCTCCAAGTATTGTATGACCGCACACTGTGCACTAATTCATTTACATACGCTTGACCTTGCATTTAACCTTCTTTTACGCTAACGCACTCCATGACTCAACTCAGCAACATGTGCCCGAGAATTTCGAGCGTCTCCGGGCTCCAGGGCTCGTCACACGGCCGGTCAATCGGGGCAGGGGTCACGTCCATCATAACATCAGCGCTCACGCCTGTCGAGTAGTCCTGCTCCACGCCCGTGGGGCTTAACCTCCGAGGAATGCCCCAGCTCGCGAGCGACGAGCACGCGAGCTGCTCGCGCTTGCCGTCCGTCAAGTGCTTCTTGAGATGCCGGTTCAAGTTGCCGGTGGTGGTGAACACTTTGTTGCACCCCGCCACTTTGCACGGGTGCGTTCGCGGCGCGTCGTGTTGCTTCAGGTGCTTGGCTAGCTGCACGTCGCTCAAGAAGGAGCGCGAGCAGCCGTCGCGCGGACACTTAATTAGCGGCAGCGGGCCGTGCAGACGCATATGCCGCGCGAGGTTGCTTGACGTGGCGAATCTCCTACCACACTCGGGGGCTCGGCAGACGTGAGGCTTGTCCCCTGTGTGTGTCTTCATGTGCTCGGTGAGCGTGTACTTGCGGTTGAATCCACGGCCGCACTGCTCCACGGGGCAATAGAATCGCCGGTCGTCCTCACTTGGCTGCATGGTGGTGACCTGTCGAGGGCTCTGGCAAGTCGGAGAATGAAGCGGTGGTGCACGTACGTGCCGCTGCTCATGTCCACAAGATACTTTCACTGATCGTCAGCGACATTGCAGCGCAATCGCCCGTGGATTGCGGGCAGCAGCTTCAACCGTGTGAAGGGTGGCATGGCTTCGCTTCGTTGCTGTCATACGCAGCGGGCCTCGCACCTGAATTGCTGTGCCGGGGCAAAACCAAAGGGGTGACCTGACGCGGGAATCCCGTTAGACAGCAACGTGCGCGCGGGCCGCTGGATTGCCCCTCGTACACGAGACTGTCCTCCCGCGCGACACACCTGCAGGGGATCATAAACCGAATCGCGTGATGATTCCCCCAAATAGACACAAATGGTCCATCGGTGACACAAATGGTCCAAATTTGACACGCGTGGGATTTGATGACATCAGCTCAACAACCTTCATGAACTAATACTGGCACCAATTCTGGCAATACTGTAGCCATTTCGAAGGGAAACAGCGGGCCGAACGCCGCAACCAAGCCGCCGCACAGCGAGCAACTCCTCGGTCCGACGACCTCTGAGGTCATGCTGGTCAGTTCGAACAGCAAAATGCAACAGCAAGTGATTTCGAACGCCGCAACCAAGCCGCCGCACAGCGAGCAACTCCTCGGTCCGACGACCTCTGAGGTCATTGCTGGTCAGTTCGAACAGCAAAATGCAACAGCAAGTGATTGCTTCGTGTGGTTTTCGCGCTTTGCAGCCGCTTCCGGCGTGTCTGTCTGCCTGTCAGAGACGCGGGTCCGGCGCTGCAAGCGTCGAAACGCAGCTTGATTTTGCTGGGGCGAGCGACAACCAGTGGGCGGCACTTTTATCTCTCTTTCGTGCGCGTCACGCAAACGAGAAAGTCGTCTCCAGAGCAATTTCCCGCTACACGTACATCGTACAGGGTACTACACTGTATGGAGACCGGGTGATACCGGTAAGGTATTATATCAGCAGGACACCAAAGTGACTGATGGTGATTGGTGGGCGACGTTGAAGTGCTTTATACTGTAGTGAAGACCGAATTAGACGAACGCAGGTCTATGATTAGGCTGCTGCGGATCAGCAGAGCGCCGCCACAAGTGTTCTCCTTGCTGCTTGCAGCCTGGCGCACATCAACAACCATGAGCCAGTCGCCCCTGCGGTCGGGCTTGGAGGTGCGAAGTCGTCCCATCCTTGCAGTGACTGTACTCGACTTCGACCTAATTCAAAGTGATTCTCTGTAGCGTTCGGGCCCCGACGCAGCGGGCATGGTGTCGTCCATGACCCAGAAAGGCACCAAGGAGACGCGCGCGGCCGAGGCGCTCGCCATGAAGGACGAGCAGATGAAGATCCTCGGCAGCCAAAACGCGCAGCTGTTGACCTCGCTCAACGCAATGGACGACGAGATCGGCACGCTGAAGATGCTCAAGCTCCGCCTCGAAGAGGAGAACCGCAGCCTGCGGGACCAGAACTTTGAGCTGCAGAGCAAAGCGCGCGCTGCCGAGACCACGCTCATCAAAGCTCAGGTCCGTCGCGCGCCTGAATTGTATGGGTAGGTATTGATGACCTCTAACTGATCGCTTTGGTAGACTGGCATTGAGGAGCGCGAGACGCAAGTGCGCGTTCTGACAGACCACAACACTGAGCTTCTACGTCTGCTCGAGCATGAAGAAGCGCAGAGCGCGTCGCTGGCTACTCGGACGACAGCGTTGAAGTCGGATCTGGAGGCACTGGAGACTCGATACGCTTCGCTCTTGGCGTCTGCCAAGACTCACGAAGAAATAGCTACGCGAGCCACACGCGAGGGTCAGATGCGAGCTGAAGAAGTGCGTCTACTACGGAACGAGAGCGATCAGCTGCGCGCGTGCAACGTCGAGCTCAAGATGAAGACACAGGTAGAGCTTGAGGCGCTGCAGGAACAGCTTCGCGTCCGCAAGGAGAAGCAGTACCAGCTTCTAGAGAAGCTCCAGCAACTCGAGGAAGCCAAACGACAGAGCGACGACCAACTCGCTTCAGCTGAAGAGAAGGCGCGGAAGCTCCACGCTCGCAACCAGGAGCTGGAAACGCAGGTGCAGCTTGAAGCCAAGGCCAAACGCGCGCAGATCGATGCCAACAAGAACTTCTTCATCGAGAACGGGAATCTCCAGCGAGACAAGCAGGAGCTGCAGACGCGCTTCGACAAGGCTGAGCAGGAGCGCTCGCGCATGGAGGCGGAGAACCGAGACTCCGCCGATCAGCTCCGTGAGATGGCCGAGAAGGTCTTCCAGTTGCTGGAGCGACTCAAACTGGCCGAACTGGGCAAGACCAAGGCGATCGACGGTCTCAAACAGAAGGAGCTGGAGCTGCTTGCACTCAAGAAGAAGAACGCTCGGCTGCTGAAGGAGGGGACCCAGGAGGGCAAAGCTCGCGTCAAGTCTGAACTGGACAAGAAGGTGTTGCTGGAGCAGCTCCAGGCGCTCAAGAAGCACAACGCGCAGCTGTCCTTGCGGTGCAGTGACGAAGTCAAGGCGAAGCTCAAAGAGGCCGACGAGCGCAAGCAGCTCGAGGAGAAGATCAAGACCATGAGCTCTCGAGTGGCCTTCCTGCTCAACAAGATGCAGGCCGACGAGGAGGCCAAGATCGTGAGCAAGGAGGAGACGAAAAAGCTCCAGGCGCAGCTCACGACCTTGCAGGAGAAAGGAGCACGTGAGCAAGGAGGAGACGAAAAAGCTCCAGGCGCAGCTCACGACCTTGCAGGAGAAAGGAGCGGAGCTCGCTCACAAGCTCCACGCGACAGCTGAGAGTAACCGCGTTGTGACCGAAGCTCTCCGTTGCAAGCAGGACGAACTCGATGCCCAAGCGATCAAGTTCGAGGCTACTCAGAAGAAAATGGCCGAGATGGCGATAGCCATGGAGCAGTCCGGTGTGCCGATGACGATGGGCGTCGATGGGGACAACCAACAGGAAGGTCACCAGCGTGGGAACCAAGAACCGACGCATCCCGAGGACGCCGCCGCAGCGGCTAATGGCCGATTCTTTGTGGAATGCCGCGCTTCACATGGTGGGCTGCTGCTGATCAAGGCCAAGCGAACGAACTTCACGCCGAAAGCCCAGCAGCAATCCATCGACTTCCTTGAGCGAGTCGGTATCAACGTCTTCCTCAAGCGCGCGCAGAAGAGCATGAACACCAAACAGCTCCTTGTAGAGCGTATCGCAGCTCTGCTAACCACCATCTTGGCCAGCGAAGACGTGGTGGCCGACGTGAAGGAGCAGCTTGTTGCTAAAGAAGACCAAATCGCGCACCTTTCGCGCAAAACCCGCTGGATGCAAGAGCGGCTCACCACCGAGGAAGACGCCAAGCGCAAGACACTGCTGCGCTACGTTCACGAGGTCAAGTCGCGTGCATTAATCACCACCACCGACCATAGCGATGAGCGTAGTTCGGCTTCGTCCGGGACCCTCAAACTCCCAGAAAGCGGTGTCGGTGATGAGGAGGTGCACGCCATCGCGGCGCTTCTCCGCAACGCGACCAATGTCCGTGAGCTTCAGCTACGAGGCAACTCGATCTCCAGTGAAGGCGCGCGTGCTATTGCAGCCGTGCTCTGTATTTCGACGTGTCGGCTGCGTCAAGTGGATCTGAGGAACAATCAGATCGGCAAAGACGGCATCAAAGTGCTGGCTGAAGCTCTCGAGCGAAACGACCGCATCAAGCACGTGTACGTGCACGCCGGGGGTAAAATTGAGGCACTTGGCACCACTTCTCCAGCATCCCAAGCAGCCAATGTGAACGCTCAGATCTCGAGTACTGCAACACTTGGAAGCTCGGGCTCGGCACATGCGTCTCTCATCGGTGTCGAAACAGTGTGCGTCGTGGACGTGAGAGAGCAGACGGAGGCAGACACCAGCAGCGCCAGCACAAGCCTCCTGATCGACTTTGCCGACGACGCGCGTGTTACTGGAGTGCCAGCACAGGCGTCAACGGGGGCTGGGCCCAACAGCGCACTAAAGCTGAAGTTGTCAGGTATCGGCGGAGATGGCGGCATGAAGTCGTCCGCCGCGAACGATCGGGACAGCAGCAACCGGTTGTTCTCGCGCCGCCCTTTGTCGGCAACAGCGTTGAAGCGGCAGCGCGAACGACTTGCTCTCGAGCGCAAAAAGCGCCAGGAAGAGGCGAAGCGCCAGGCTCGCAAAGAAGCCGAGTGGGCAGGTCGCGCCGGTGGGATGGAGTCCAGTCCGTCGCATTCCTCCAACAGCAAGAAGCTACCACCGATTTCCAGCACAAGCAGCGGCGCGCAGTCGAAGGGTGTAACACGAATTAGCTCGGCCCCTGTACTACACAAGAATAAAGACGGCAGTAGTGGCGCTCAGGCAGGAGGCGATCCAGCCGAGAGCTGACAGCATCATGTCAATTTAGTCCTTCCGTTGTCGTTGTCCTCACAAAACAGCAGCCACGTAGGCGTGTGTATTCCTCCTCAAATGTTATCCTTGAACACCCACGTACCCGACTGGAAGGCACCATGATGATTGACTTTGTAGCTATACAGTAAAGTCCGTCGTCGCCTCCCTCTCGCGCTCTCTGTCGCGAGCTTTCATCAGCAGACGCTGCAGAATCAACAGATTTGCCCGCCCCGTTCGCCTCTCCGACAGTGTCAACAAATTGTCGCTATCTTGCGACATAAAGTGCAGTAGCCGTGATACGCTCGAGTTGGCCTCAGTCACTGTAAGCATCGGCAGGTCATCGCTCTTGATACTTTCCAGCACCAACGCTCTCTGTGTGTCACGAAGTAGCCCCTGTGCTGCTAAACTTTCGATGACAATCTCGTTATCTTTCGCGATCTCATCCGTTCCATTCGCCTCGGACTTGTCGAAATCCACGAGGTCGACCATGAATTGACCAGGGTTGTCGGTGAAGTCAAGGCCGAGAGTCTTCTGAAGCGCTGGTACTTTTGTCAGCCGCTCGAGCAGCTCTGTGTACGCCTTGAGCTCTTCTTCTTTATCAATTGCTTCGCCGTCTCCAGGGAGCGATGCACCCAGGAACAAACACGCCGACCATGCTTGTCGAATCAAAGACGGAGGCACAGATTCCCACGCCTTCTGTAACCAGCCCATCGCGTTCCGCAAATGAGTGTGCGCGTGGACGTCAAAGACTTCGTTCACCGGAGATCCATCACTCGCCGTTGTGCCATTGCTCTGTCCCTCGTTCTTAATCGTCTCCGCCCACTGTTCATACTCGTGAAGCAAAGTGTGAAGCATTTCCCGCCGAAACTGCGACTTGAACCATCTGAAGACACCTTGGTGAAGCGGCTGGGCGTCGCCCAAGGGGCCAGGGGGCAAGAAGAGAAGCACGATGGAGTCGAAGCTAAAACCATTTCGGAACGACCCCGACGGATTCAGCGCATGAGCGGCGGCGACGTGGGCCGTGCAGCTGTCCAGCACCAGATACCACACCTCTTTCCTCACGGTCGCCTCGTGATTCATGGCCTGGATGAAGTCTGCTATCGTGTTGGCGTCCTGCGCGGCGCGACAATGATCCCGATAATGAATTCCATACGTCGACAGCGTGTCCACGTCCTTTAACGATTCCGGGTTCGGGTCCTTGCCAACCACTTGCAAGTGCAGTTTCTCCCCCGTAGCACTCACCGCCATCAGAACTGAAACGCGCTCGAGACTCCGCACGTCCATGTTAACGACCGAAAGCACTCACCGCCATCAGAACTGAAACGCGCTCGAGACTCCGCACGTCCATGTTAACGACCGAATCCAGTCTCGCCGACGTCGTGCGATGGCGCAGCGCGAGTTCGTCCAGGTTCCAAATGCAGCTCGGCGACACCGTCAACAGTAGGTCGCGTATCTTCTGAACGCGCTGGTCGTTCGTCATTCTGTCCGTCATGAGCGACGCGACTCCCGCTTGGCCGTGCTGCTTGGGCAGCGAGCGCATGCTGCGACGCTGCATGTACCGATGCAGCCATCCATTCGACGCCTTGAAGTCCGTGAGCGACATGACGACTTCGTCCGACAGCTCGCTGCTGTAGTCCATTCGACGCCTTGAAGTCCGTGAGCGACATGACGACTTCGTCCGACAGCTCGCTGCTGTAGTCCGCCAGGATCTTGTTCCGGAACTCCATGGCCTTGGACTGCAGTAGATCCCCCGTGATCTTGAGCGCCGGCGCGTCCAGCTCGATCTGCATCTGCCACTTGTACAGCATGTCCTCGATCACGCTCAGCTTGTGCTGGTACTGCAGCACCTTCCGACTGCTCGTGGCGCTCTCCACGAGCGCTTGTGCCGAGATGGCCGCGCGCTCCTTCACCATCTTGGTCACGGCCGTGCGCGACACGCCGAACTTCTCCGCCGCCGCGCCCTGCGAGCCTCCCTGGTCCACGTAGGCCAGGATCTCCATCTTCTCCAGGTTGGTCTTGCGCACGCGTCGTCCCTTCTTGGGCTTGGGCGGTGGCGGCTGAGCTTGAGCCTGCACTGGGGCCTGCACCTGTTCCTGGACCTGCGGCGGCTCCACAGCAGCTGCTGCCACTGCAGCGTTGAGACCCGCCGCCTCCTCCGACGTGATCACCATCTCCACAGGCTGCGCGGCATCTCCGAGCACAGCGGAAGCCGCAGCAGCCGCTTGCGCTGCATCTGCTGGGTCCAATACCGGCACTTCCTGCGCGTCTTTGGGATCAGATACTGCTGCAGCCAGCGCCTCTGATTCCGCCGCTTCGTCGTCGCTCTTCCGGCGCTTGGGGTCGTCTTTGGCCTTACAGCGCCTCTGATTCCGCCGCTTCGTCGTCGCTCTTCCGGCGCTTGGGGTCGTCTTTGGCCTTACGCACTCGCGGCTTCTTGCTGTCTGCGGAACTCAGTGCGTCGTCCTGCGCGCGCTTGCCCAGAGAAGAAGACGGAGGAGGAGACGAAGACGAAGCGGGCGCTAATTGCTCGTGCGGCTCGCTCTCCGTCTCGGAAGAGGACGCAGCGTTGCGCGCCATGATTGATTGAGCTTGGTGTTGAGCTCGAGCTCAATTTTTTGTGTTGGAAGTGACTGGTGAGGGGGAGAACTTAGTGACATCTCCTTACAAGGACGACGATTTCGGATTGGTAGATATCGCACAGGAATGAAGAATTCGGATTGGCGGAAAAACATGGTGCAGTCTTTCGGGGACGTACTGGAAGTGGTGATCTCCTCCACACGTCAAGTCGGACCACAGATGTGGCGCTGTGGAGCTGGTCGGCGACGCGCCTTCCGCAGCGTCACCAGCGCCGCCCAGGCGTCAAATGCCGGCTGTACAACTGGCAAGGCGTTCTCCAGCGCTCGCGCTGCGATTTCGTGCAGCTCCGGACTGCAGGCGACGCGTACAGCAGCCGCAACTGCGCGCTGTTCCTCTCGTGCGGCTGCATCGCTGCTGTTGTCGGCTTCTAGGCCTATTAACCGCGGGTTTAGCACCAATTCCAAGAGATTATTGCAATTGCAGCGCCGGAATGGTCCTTTTGTGGGCGCCAGACTGTCCGCCTTGGACCTGCGCAGCTTCAGCAGCGTCGAGAGCATCTACCAGAAGAAGACGCCGCTCGAGCACGTGCTGCTGCGTCCCGGCATGTATATTGGCTCGGTGGAGGCCACAAAGGACACGATGTGGATGGTGCCGTCGGACAGCGCAGCCAAGGAGGACGGAGACGAGCTCCGGATGAAGCAGCAGGCCGTCGAGTACGTTCCTGCGCTGTACAAGATCTTCGACGAGATCATCGTCAATGCAGTGGACAACAAGGTGCGCGATCCGAGCATGCGCCACTTGGACGTGGTCATTGAGCCTGGTAACAAGGCCAATGGATACAGGCCGTGGATCTCGGTGTACAACGACGGCAAAGGCATCCCTGTCAAGTTCCACAAGACCGAGAAGGTATATGTACCCGAGCTTGTATTGGGACACTTGCTCACGGGATCCAATTTCGACGATACGGCTGCGAGATTGACGGGTGGGAGACACGGATACGGCGCCAAGCTGACGAATATCTTCAGTACCGAGTTTGTGGTGGAGACGGGGGATACTTCCACTGGTTTGCGGTACAAACAGGTCTGGCACGACAACATGCGCACGCGTGGCGAACCGGAGATCACCGAATTCGCTGGCAAAGAGGCCAAGGATTTCACGAAAGTTTCGTTCTCGCCTGACCTGGAGAGATTTGAGATGGAGAAGCTCACGGCCAGCATGGCGCGTGTGCTGAAGAAACGCGTGTACGATGTGGCGGGCTGTTTGTCCGATGTGGAAGTGACTCTGAATGGTAAAAAGGTGCCGATTTCTGGGTTCGAGTCGTACATCAAGGCCTTCTGCCATTCCACTACGACAGCTCCTGCTTCCAAGACTACAAAGGCAAACGCAGCACCGAAGGACAGCGACACTGAGGCATCTTCTGGCGCGGACTACATTTATTCCAGAGTGAACAAGCGGTGGGAAATTGGCGTTTTGCCGTCCGACGTGGGTTTTGTCCAGGTGAGCTTCGTGAATGGCATGTCGGCTCTGCGTGGTGGCTCCCACGTTGGCTACGTGAGCGACCAGATCTGCCGCCGCGTTGCTGAGCACATCAACAAAAAGTACCCGGAGCTCTCGGTCAGCACTGCGCAGGTGAAGCCGCACATGGCGATCTTCATCAACTGCCAGATTGAGAACCCGACGTTCGACTCGCAGATGAAGGAGTACATGTCCTCGCGACCGCCGACGTACGGCTCGACGTGCGTACTCTCCGAAAGGCTGTTGAAGCTCGTGATCTCGGACTCGGGAATTGTGGAGCGCGTCGTGCAAAGCGCGCGCGCGCGTCAACGTGCCGCCTTGCTCAAGAAGGTGTCGTCCACGCGCGCAAAGAGCACGTCAGTGAACGTGCCCAAGCTGGAGGACGCCAATCTCGCCGGTGGACCTCGCTCAAGTGAATGCTCGCTTATCTTGACCGAAGGTGATTCAGCTAAGGCACTAGCGGTGGCTGGACTTGCAGTCGTTGGACGTGATCAGTATGGTGTGTTCCCTCTTCGCGGAAAACTGTTGAATGTGCGTGATGCAACTGTCGCGCAGCTCGGTAAGAACGCCGAGTTCGCTCACCTTTGTACGATTCTTGGTCTTCGCATGGATGAGCACTACGGCACGGAGGAAGCTCGCCAGAAATTGCGCTACGGACGTGTGATTGCTATGACGGACCAGGACCACGATGGCTCGCACATTAAAGGCTTGCTGTTCAACCTGTTCCACACGTTCTGGCCGGAGCTGCTGAAGGAGGGTGGCTTTATCAGCGAGTTCATCACCCCCATCATCAAGGTGAGTCCGACCTCGAAGCGTGTGGGCACTGAACGCGGCCTGGAGACCCGCCGCTTTTTCAGTCTGCCCGAGTATTTCGAGTGGAAGGCTGCACTCGACCCGGCCGATCTCAAGTACTACACCATCAAGTACTACAAGGGTCTGGGTACAAGCACGAGCGCTGAAGGGCGCGAATACTTCAGTGACCTGGACAACCACCTCGTGGATTTCCACTGGAGCGGCGACAGTGACGGCGATGCATTGGACATGGTATTTAGCAAGGCGCGTGCGGCGGACCGCAAGGCTTGGCTTCTGAACGAGTACTCGCCCGACTCTTACCTCGACACCAGTTCGGGCGACGTGACGTACCGAGACTTCGTGAACCGTGAGCTCATCCAGTTCTCGCACGCCGATAACGCACGATCGCTGCCGTCGGTGGTCGATGGACTCAAAATCTCACAGCGCAAGGTGCTCTTCGCCTGTCTGAAGCGCAAGCTAACGAGTGAAGTGAAGGTGGCGCAGCTTGCGGGTTACTGCAGTGAGCACACGGCCTACCACCACGGCGAGGCTTCGTTGCACTCGACGATTGTAAACATGGCGCAGGATTTCGTGGGCTCCAACAACCTCCCGCTGCTGTATCCGTCCGGTCAGTTTGGTACTCGACTGCAGGGAGGCAAGGATGCGGCCAGTCCGCGTTACATTTTCACGCTGCTTCAGAAGCATACGCGCCTGGTATTCCCCGAGGAAGATGACCCGCTGTTGCGCTACGCAGACGACGATGGTTTCCCAGTTGAGCCCGTGCACTACGTGCCTATCATCCCGATGCTGCTAATTAATGGCGCAGAAGGTATCGGTACGGGTTGGTCTTCATCCATCCCTTGCCACCACCCAGTTGTGGTGATCGACAACCTGTTGAAGCTCCTTGATGCAGAGGAGGCTGGAGACGATCTGTCGAAGGTGGAGCTGGCGTCCATGACGCCGTGGGCCAAGGGCTTCAGTGGAGACATTCGCCAAACAGGTAAACACTCGTTCGTGTCGCGTGGAAATGTTCAGCAGGTGAACACGTCGACGCTGCGCGTAACGGAATTGCCAGTGGGCAAGTGGGTGGAGGACTACAAGAAGTTCCTGTGGGACCTGGTGGGCAAGAAGGCTATCCGGTCCTTCTCGGAGCACCACTCGGAGCGCGACGTGCGCTTCGACATCTCAATGACGCGCTCGGATCTTGCCAAGTACGCGGAGGACGGCGCGAAGGACGAAGACAGCGGGGATGCCGGCGACAGTGAGGCTTTGGTCAAGCTGTTGCGCCTTGAGGCACCGTTGAGCACCAGCAACATGCACGCGTTCAACGCGGACGGTCAGCTGGTCAAGTACGAGACGAGCGAGGACATTCTGCGCGACTTCTACGGTATCCGCCGCGAGCTGTATTCGAAGCGCAAGCAGCACCTGGAGCAGCACCAAACGAAGGAGGTTCTTCGCCTGAGCAACCGCATCCGCTTCATCCAGGAGGTGTCCTTCGGCGAGCTACAGAAGGTCCTCAAGGACCGTATCCCTAAGGCTGAGCTGGTGCAGCTGTTGAAGGAGCACGGGTTCTCTCCGGCGTCGGCTTTCAAGGAGGAGGCGATTGACCACGTCGGGGACCTCGGCCTGGCTGCTGTGGGTCGCGTCCAGAACGACGCAGCCGCTGAAGCTGACGGAAGCGACGACTACGACTACCTGCTGAACACGTCGCTCATGAGCTTCACCAAGGAGTTCACCGACCGTCTGCAGAAGGAGCACGACACCAAGCAGGAGAAGCTGCAGCAGTTGCAGGCCACGACTCCGGCTCAGCTTTGGCGCAGCGAGTTGGAGCACCTGCGTGCCGTCTTGGTGCGCGAGAAGGATGATTTACTGGGTCGATAGATAGAAATAGAGTCCATGTAGACGCCGGTGGACGGAATATGTCCACCTTTGTCCACCTACTGCATTTTTCGACGCTGATTCGTCAAAAAAGAGCTTGTGATTTTCCTCCAATGGTGTCGCTTCATAGTCCTTTTGAGGGGGGAGGCGACAGCCACTTTCCAAGCGAGAACTCGCCAAAAGCACCGCAAGAGCCAGGTAAGATCACGTCGATTAACTGCGTGCTGCTAGGCGGTCTACAGCCACGTCGCACCGCTATACGCAGCGTCTTCATGTTTGGCAGCGTCTGCGCTCTCTCCTGGGCGTTTCCAGACCCCGAACGGAGCTCTGTGGACCGAGATGCAAGCAGAAATCTAACCGTGCGTTTTGTTGCAGCGAGTCGCGCGTTTGGAGCCATGGCTAAGCACGGTGCAGAGGTGGTGATCGGTGCGTTGACTGAAGAGGCTGGAGAAGGCTTTGATCAAGCAGAATTATGGCTGTAGAGATACTAATATTGAGGTTTCGTTGCTGTTGGCAGTGCCGCGCAACTTTAAGCTGCTGGAGGAGCTGGAGAACAGCGAGAAGGGCCATGGCGACATGAGCATCTCGTATGGACTAGAGCAGGCAGACGACATTTTCCTCACAAACTGGATCGGCACCATCCTCGGCCCTGCTGGCGTGAGTCATCGTTTGCTACTAGTATCTATCAGGAGGAAGTCGATCCAACTAACGGTTGTTGCTTGCTTGCTATAGACGTGCCACGACGGCCGCATCTACAGCCTGCGGATCCACTGCAGCGACCAGTACCCCCACATGCCGCCTGAGGTGCACTTCACGAGCCGCATCAACATGAGCTGCGTGGACCCCCAGTCGGGCCGCGTGGACCCGCGACGACTGGCGGCGCTGGGCAGCTGGCACCGCAACAACGGCATCGAGAACGTGTTGGTGGCCATCCGCGCCGAGATGGCTTCGCCCACTAACCGACGCCTGCCGCAGCCGCCTGAGGGCACCAACTTTTAGAAGCGTGTCGCTGGCCAGAGGCAAGACTCCTTGTGGTTGACAGCCGGGAGGAGATCAGGGAAAGAAGAGAGAAGACGAAGGAGAGAGCAAAGAGGGACGAGGGCAGTGCACTCCGGTTACTCAAGTAATGCCTAATGCATGATAGTACTGCATACTTGGTGGATCTTGCAAGCAAGCTGACTGCTGTTAGACTGTATGAAACGCTGGTTGGCAGCATTAACTTGCTTGCTAATGTCTATCCTACTTCTACTTTTTGCTAAATATTTCTAACTATACGGGCGTAGAGATCGGAAGCGGAGAGTCTTGGGCGTGGAGAACACAAGGGGCGGGGCCTCTTTCTGAGGTTCCTCCTCATCGGTGAAGTTCTCTTCCTCTTCGTAATCGTACACATCGTCGTGGTATACCTGCGTGCGTTGTTGAAGTTGTCGCCATCGCGTTGTTACTTGTACAATGGGGTATCTGACCATGTGCAGGATTGTGGCAACCGCGCGCAAGAAGTCGACACCAGACGCCACCGTGAAGAGCGGCACGAGCAGATAACCCACAGCCTTCCATGCAGGCGACGGGTGGTCGCTGAACGGGAGCAGCAGCAGCAGGTGAAGCAACAGCTCGCGACCAATGCCGCAGGCCCAAAGGATTCCTCGAGAGCGGTGATCCCATCGAGCGAATTGCTTGAACAGCGGGTGCCAGTCGCGTCTTGCCTCCAGAAACCGCACATGCACCGCGGCAGCGTTCACACAGCCTACTCCCAAGTCGAAGGTGAGCATATACTGGAACGACGAGCCCAGCGCCGGGTACAGTATCTGCAGCGACAAGTACAGCACCACCACCGCCACGCGATCCAGTACGACAGACGTGAAGCTGGCAATCGTAACCAGCAGTCCACTCTTGATGCACAACGTAAGTCTCCGCGAGACGACGTCGCATGCCAGCGTCATGAGCAGCAGCGTCGTCACCTTGGTCCGCAGCTGCGGGCCCAGCCCGCTCTTGGACACCGGTTGGAACATGCACAACATGATGTAGATCAGAACTGCGCGGAATGATTCAATCAGCGGCACCAAGAAGACCGCCAGAAAATGTTCGAATAGCGACTTGTCCGACACCACGCCCCAATACCTCGAGAACACGTAAACCTCGCGCTCGTTTGGGGCCGGTGACGTGATTTTCCCGCTCTCTGGACTCGGACGCGACGTGCGCGTCTCGAACTCGGGCGGAGACAGACACCCGACGCAGAACCGCGTGTCAATCTCGCTGCGGACGGTCCTGGAGTGCCCCGACTTGCAGTGCAGCACACGGAACTCTTTCCGGCCGTCAGCTGCGACGCGCAGGGACGCCACTTCAACCATCAACGGGTCCAGTAGCAGTACTTCATTGGCGTTAGCCTTAGATGAGAAGAAGGGCTCGTGGCGCAGCGATCCGTCCGACTTGGTCCAGAAGAGGTAGGGCTGCAACAGGTTGTCCTCGTCCAGCTTGAGCCCTCCGGGCGAGCACCAGACCGTCACCTCGTCGCCGGGCAGCAGCGTGTACCTGGCCGGGAAGCGGAAGACGTCGCGCGTGCCGCTGCAGCTGAGTCGGAAGCCCGTGAGGTCCACGCACTCCTCGGACGGGTTGGACACTACGACCCACTGCTTGGCCGCGTCGGCGCGCGAGATGTAGAGCTGCTGCATGACGATCCTGTGGCAGATCTGCATGCTCGCGCGCGCCACCTGCCGGTCCAGCGGCCCCAGCGGCAGACGCCGCTGCAGCGCGTAGCTCATGGCAGCCCAAATTGAGCACTGAGCCACTGAGCGATGTTATGTTACAGTATTGCGCGCGGCTTTTCTGAATTTTTGGATGATTCCCGCCAAAAAGAACTTGATGTGGTGTACATAATTCGACGGTGATGTGGCATATTATATGATGTCCGGTGGTTATTTTGTGTGCCGACCCGATTTGACTTCACATACGCAATCAAGCAGCTAGGGACAATCATCTTAACGTTACGCAGACACACCACTGGTCGCCACAATCGAAAAGCCAAGCTAGCAGCCAGGATCCTTGGACATGGAGGCCGGCACGGAGGGACTGCTCACGGACGTGGGCTTCATGTTCGACGCGTGTCTGGAGAGGGTCACGTGCCGCTACGAGTACGGTGCCAACAACGACGTGTCGGTGCTGCTCACGTACGCCAAGGAGGAGCCCGGCGCGCTGCAGTCTGGCCACTACGTGTGGCCCGCGGCGCCCGCGCTCTGCGAATACCTGGCCGCGCACCGCGACTCCATTCCGAGCGGCAACGTGGTGGA
>JAIKVG010000248.1:0-16281 GCA_024679175.1 Phytophthora cajani
AGGTCAAGGGCTGCATGCGCAGCCGCAAGTCGAAGCGCTTCTGCGTGGCCCACCTCAACTGGGAGTCCACCGCGCCCGTGGCGCCTGCCCCCGTCTACGAGACGCTGCCCCGTCAGATGGAGCTGCCCATGCCCATTGTGCCCAAGGCTGTGTCGCCCGTCGGCAGCGTGAGCCCCACTGCTCTAAACGGCTCTCCCCGCCTGCCCAGCCTCCTGCAGGCGCTGCGCAACACGCAGCAGTCGAGCATGACGGTGCAGAGCTAAGCTAGAGAGGACACAAGTAGATTTTAGTGTATCAGTGCGCAGGCGCCATATTAATATTTTAACGATGCAAATAGTTTTCCTTTACAACAGTTCCTCGCCTTCTTCACCTCGACTAACAGGATTAGAAGTCCGACTTAACGCCCGTGCCCTCGCCGAAGGACACGAACGTCAAGCAAGGAAGGTGGGCCCCATCTCACTGAGATTCTCAGCGATCCAACATCGCCGCTCATGAAGCATCTTGGAGTTCAAGTCGTGGCCTCGCAGCCTGCGAGCGTACGCGGCGGCCTGGCTCAGCGGGCGCTGCCACGTGATGGATGAGTGAGTGTCTTGCCGCATGCCTCGCTGGTCCTTTTTCGCCTCGTGGACCTTCGTCCTTCCCCGGCGGGGGCTGGTCGGGAGCAATGCAGGATCGGGACGGCAGGAGCTCAATCACTTTGGCGATGAGGCGGGGGCTGGTCGGGAGCAATGCAGGATCGGGACGGCAGGAGCTCAATCACTTTGGCGATGTCTGCGCCATCGAAACCTGCTGCTAATCAAGCAATGTGTCATCAGTGTCGTGAGCATGCCGGCCGCATGTTGAAGCTGTCCATGAAGTCCTCAAATGACACTGGATCGCCTTCAGCACTGCGACTCGATGCTCATGGGTCCATTCACACGGCAGTTCCGCGCTCGGTCATTGTGTGTGCTGCACACTAGGATTTCGCGTGTCCGCAGCCGCACGTCAAGCCCCATGGAGGGACGCGAAATCTTAGCTCGCCATTCCGGCGCCTCCTCGACGGTCTCAGGAGACGAATATGAACCGTTGATTCCGCCTGCTCCTGGGGCGGCTGCACTGCAGCCATGCAGCTATGGCCATCCCATTCTCCCCTTTGCGGCCTGGAAGGAAGCGAGGAGCTGTCGATAGAGAGGACGGGCGTTTGAGCAGCAAAAGACCGACATGATGGAAGGGGAGCCCGCAACCCCGGGCGTCACCCGCCTGCCCGATGAGGAGACCTCCTTCGTCGGGCGCAAGGTGGAGGCGCCGCGACGTCGTCAGCGGCGACAGCGAGCCAAGAAGAAGCGCATCGCGGTGCTGGGCGTGTCGGTCGTGGCCATGCTCGCGTTCGGAGCCGTGTGCGCGTTCTTGGCCCTGCCGTCCGGACCCACCGAGACGATGAAGACGGCCGTGTCCCAAGCCATGGAGAGCGATCCGGCAAGCGCCACCGCGACCCAAGTGTTCATCCCCAGCTTCGCCGCCTACGACGAGGACGGAGACGGCAAAGTCTCGCTCGGAGAGTACCTCGATCGGCTGGCCATCAACCGCGACGCTGCGCTCAAGCGCGTGGACGAGTCGAGTCTCGACGACGCGGTGAAGACGCAGATCTCGGATCTGCTGAACGAGGACTTCAGCAAACACGCGGACTGTGTCGCGCTCGTCGCTAAGCAGGTAACAACCACATAGTTCTTTTGGCGGAAAACAAATCGACAGCCAAGCTAATGACACGTCGCTCTTTGTAGGACGAGGACACGATGATGACCAAGGAGAACTTCGATAAGGTCTACGAGGAGATCACAACGGGCTTCTGCCCGCTGAGTGACGACCGCATCCCCAGCGAGTACCAACTAACGGAGACTGCTCCGGGCGAGGACGAGCTGGCTCCGACTGAGGTGGACCCTGCGACGGTTGACAGCTCGACGACGAGTGGATCGGACGCGTCGGAGCCGGAAACTTCAGCAAGTGAGGAATCTGCGTCTGCGTCAAGTGATGAAAGCGCCTCGGATGGAGCCGCTCCGCCTACCGACGAAGTCGGATGGAACCCTGACAAGCCTACACTTCCGCCTCGTGTGATAGTCGACGACGATGCAAAGCCTGAAGAAGGTGTTGGGGCTGGACAATGGAATCCGGTCTACCCGAGCGACCCACCGATTCCGGCCACCAGCAACGACCCGCAGGAAAATGCATGGACTCCGGAAGAGCCCACCGATCCACCAAGTGCCGTCACTGTTGACACTGAAAGTGAGGAAAATTCGGCTAGTGCCTCTCAGGAAGCACTGAAACCGAACAACGGCGTCGGCGAAGATGAATGGAACCCAGTGTTCCCAACCGAGCCGCCGTCTCCGTCAAGCGACAAGGATCAAGAACAAAAGGAGTTTTCAATCGGCACCTTGTTGGGCCCCGAAGCTGCCGCATACGAGACCCCAGAAGGCGAGCAACAAGGAGCTGTCTACAACACCTACACGGGCGCTGCGACCGAAACCGGCGCGTTCACGAGTCCCGAGACGACCACCTACGGTGAGAGCACTGGCACCCAGTCCAGTCCGGAGACAGTCGCGTATGAGTCACCATTTGTCGCCGGAAACGAGCAGCAAGCGGGTGCATTCAACACGTACACGAGTCCTAAGACTGCTACGTACGGCGAGATCACCGGCACTCAATCCAACACGGAAGTTGCTACGAACGAATCCCCATTCGCAGCTAAGTCTACTGAGGATAAGCAAGCTGATGCGTACACCAGTGCTGAGACGACCACCTACGGTGAAATGTCGAACCCGGATACGACAGCGTACAAGTCTCCGGTGGCTGAAGAAGCTTTGAGGGATGAGCAACAAGTTGGAGCCTACAACACGTACACGAGCGCTGGAGCGACAACTTCCAACGAGGTCAACACTGGCGCTCAGTCCAACACGGCGTACGAGTCCCCAGTTGCTGAGAAGACTCCTGGTGATCAGCAAGTTGGCGCATTCAAACACGGCGTACGAGTCCCCAGTTGCTGAGAAGACTCCTGGTGATCAGCAAGTTGGCGCATTCAACACGTACTCTAGTGCCGAGACGACAACTCAGTCTAACCCCGAGACACCCAAGGATGAACAGCAAGCTGGTGCCTACAACGACTACACTGGTGCTGAGACGACGGGCACACAGTCCAACCCGGAGTACAAGTCACCGATTGCTGAGACGGCCCCCAAGCCAGAGCAGGCAGCGGGTCCAGTCAACAGCTACGGTGAGACTGCTAGTACTCAATCAGTTGCAGCTGAGGCCCCTGCTGGTACTGGCGCGTACAAGTCGGACACTACAAGCACCGGCGCGACTACTACTTACGGAGCTCCTGCGGGTCAACAATCGACTGGGGCTTACAACAGCTACAACGCCTATCAAGGCAATCCTAACAACTACAACATGGGGGCTGCTAACACGTACACGGGTGCCGGGATGACGTACGGCGAAAGCAATCCAAGCGGCCAGCAGCCAAGTGGGGCGACTAACCAAGGCTACTACAGTGGCTACTACACGGGTGCTGCGAACAATGCTGGGGCTTATAACCAAGGCCACTACAATGGCTACCCGGGCGCTGCTAACAATGGTGGTGGCTACAACAACTTATAACCAAGGCCACTACAATGGCTACCCGGGCGCTGCTAACAATGGTGGTGGCTACAACACTTACCAGGGGTACAGTGGACACACGAGTGCTACCAACAATGCCGGTGCTTACAACACGTACACGGGCGTTGGGACGACTGCGTACGGCGGTGGTCAGCAGCCAACGGGAGCTTACAACTCTTACAACGCCTACAATGGCTACAACAGAGTCGGACAGGTGACCGGTGGAGCCTACAATGCTCACAATGCCTACAACGGCTACTCGGGCGCTGCGAATGCTGGCACCTACAAGTCGTACACAGGTGCTGCTGGGACGACCGCGTACGGCGACAAGAGGCAGCTACGTTCGGTGGGGAACCCTGCAAACAAGCTCTGAATCGCGGTGGGGAATGTTTGAGCTGTGCCTTTGACTCGTGAGAGCAGAAGGGAAGGAGAGAGATTGGTTTGCTGAATGGTGTCTACGAGGTCGATGAGCGGTGAGAAGCAGAAGGGAAGGAGAGAGATTGGTTTGCTGAATGGTGTCTACGAGGTCGATGAGCGGTGAGATGACCCCGGGTCATGACAACAGTTTGCGCGTGCATTATATTGTTTTCTTTTGTCGGCGTAATGAAAGGTAATACACCTCGGAGTTTCACTGGCACGTTGTGAAAAAAAACGCGAAGACAACTCTAAAAGCAACATTGGAGTCGCGGGCGCCACCAAGTCACCCTCGCCTGCCTGGAGGTCAAGGGAGGTGGAAAACGACGCGGGTCCTACCATTTTACACTGCTGCAATGAAGAAGGCTGTTGTCGAGCACCTGAAACTACACTGCAATGTTCGTTTCACTGTACATACGTTCTTTCCGGGTCTTCCCACAGAGAAGTATCAAGGGAGAACAGTATAACTTAGGTGCTAAGATGGGCTCGTAGTTCAGCTCTATAGCTGGTCCCACGTTGCTTGGTGCGATGGCATCATCAACGCACGATATTTCTTTTTGGTTTTGGTAAGGTAGCGCTACCCACTCCGTTTCTCACATCCGCGCATGCGTGTTAGTTATTTTTTGGATCTCCTCCAGTTATGCCGGACTCGCATATTTCCCAAAATAGTATTAAAATAATATTGCGTTTTTCACTCGGAAATCATCCAAGCGTACTCGAAATTACGTAGCACCCCTGTGACAGGAGGAACGGCATGTGCTCAATGACATCACTTGCTGCGTTATGATTTCGAGCGAGATTGCGTCCAAGGAGCTCTGCGTTCGGATGTGCAAGCTCGCTGTTCACTCCTTTTTGCAAGGCGATCACTCCCCTCGCCTGGGGTCGGACACAGCTTCAGTGATCTCTGCTACACTCAGTTTATAAAACTTCCTCTCGACAACAAGTAACCAAGCAACCTCTCCACCATGTCCAGCATCCCTGCTACCTTCCAGGCCTACGAGTTCGCCAACTACAGTGACGCGCTCTCGGAGACCAAGCTGAACACGCAAGTGCCGCAGAAGCCACTGGGGCCCAACGAGGTCCGCGTCAAGGTGCTCAGCGCGGCTGTGAATCCGCTTGACTACAAGCTACACTACTTCGGGGCCATGGTCATTGCGGTTGGTCCCACCGCCGAGAAACCTCTTCGCATGGGCTTTGACCTGTCCGGAATTGTCGTCGAGGTCGGCAGCGGTGACGTTCGCGGCTTTAAAGTGGGCGACGCTGTCTTCGGCTCTTGTGACATGGCCGGCATGGGCAGCTTCGCCGAGTATGTGGCGCTGGAGGCTGACCACCTCGCGCTGAAGCCCAGTAACGTGACGTTTAATGAGGCCGCCGGCGTGTCAATTGCCGGTCTTGCCAGCTACCAGGGACTCGTCAACCGCGCCAAGATCGAGTCTGGACAACGCGTGCTGGTGCTAGGCGGCGGCAGCGCCACCGGCCAGTTCGGCATCCAGATCGCCAAGGCTTTCGGCGCCGAGGTGATCGCGACCGCCAGCCCCCGCAACGCTGAGTTGGTTAAGGCCCTCGGCGCCGACCAGGTGATCGACTACACGTCGCAGAAGTGGGTCGACGTTCTCGCTGAGAACTCGATCGATGTCATCTACGACTGCGCAGTCGAGTCGGAGTCCTGGTCCACCGACGCCCAGAAGACCCTCAAGAAGAACACGGGCAAGTTCCTGACTATCGGAATGGTGGAGAGCCCAGCCGAGTCGCCGATCGGCGCCACACTCATCCAGTACTACTGCCACCCGATCGCCGACGACCTCGAGGGTCTCCGGAAGCTCATTGCTGCCGGCCAGCTGAAGACTACCATCGACTCCGTGTACCCCATCGACAAGCTGCTCGTGGCCATCAAGCACCAAATGAGCGGCCGTGCCCAGGGCAAGATCATCATTGAAATTGCCAAGGAGTAAGTAGCTGGGCCCAATAGTACAGTGGATGCACTACATCGATGAGCAATAAAGTACACTGCAATGCATGCTTGCTCGCACACAGGTATCACAGCTTGATATGGGGTTTCCCCTGCGAGCGTCCTTACTCCAAGAGAGTGAGTGCTTGTTATTTTGGGGTCACCGACCGTGGTACAAACATGCAAGCGACCATAGGAATCATCGTTTTACACGTTCACTTCAATGTTTGGACCACTAAAACCTCGTGTAGCTGGAGGTCTACCTAATGTGGCCACGAATGGTTACCCCGTAGTTTGTCATTGACACACAGGAGAACTTGGTGACCACAACCACCGCCCATGTGCCGAGGCTCTCGCGGCCAGCAGCAAGCGTGCCAACCAAGGTGTTTAACAGTCACTGCAACACTCAACCGCGAACATTTGTCGGCGGCGTCATGTTCGCAGTTGGAAAGGCCAGCAACTTCAACACACTGCGGAACCGTCGGGAGAATCTGAAGTTTCATCGAGTGTCATTCATTGGCTGACTTTGATTCTAGAACCTCTTTCGATTGGACAAAACCCACATTATCAGAAAGCAGCGCTACGCTCGACGAGTTGCACTTGCCTCGGTTAGCAACAACACGGCAACACGGAGAAGCGCGAGAAGCTACACCACTATTCGCCCGCATCCTTCAGTCCTCTCGACGTCGACCACTTTTGAATTGGCTAGGGGCCACCCAAGCCTCTTGCTCGCCTTCCTCTCCCTCGCATCGGCCCGAGTGTGCAGCCAGCAGGTTCTGACCTGACTGACCATCACTCCTGCAAGTTGCTGTTGCCTTATCAACGTCACTTTCGATTCCGCCTGCTGGAGCGCACCCGACAGTCACAGAGAGAGGAAGGCCAGCTCGACCCAAGCAACCAGCCAGCCAGCCAGCCAGCCAGCTAGACAACCATGGCCGAAGCGCATCAGGCCATCGGCGTCTTCGACGAGCACAAGCGCGGCGTGGAGCTGCTGTACTCGGACGAGGGCATCCGCGTGTCCTTCACCATCCCGCCGCCGCACGAGCTACGCCGCAGCGTCGTCCGAGAGCTCTTCCACCTCCAGCGCGCGCTCAAGCGCGGCGTGTACCCGGCGCCGCCGCTCGTTGCCATCCTGACGGTTGTAGCCATTTCGGTGATCGTCGTGTTGTCGCCCTCCGAGTCGTGGTGGCGAAGTGGACCCATTTCGGTGGTCGTGTGGCATGTCGGCAACTTCTTGATGCCGTACTGGCACCTGCTGCCCAACTCGGTGTACGTGGCGTACTTGGCGGCCTGGGCGGCGTTCCTGGGGCTGCTGCTGCTCATGGCGGTGCAGAGGCTGTTCCTCCGCCTGTTGCTGAGCTACAGAGGCTGGCTGTACCTTGCGCCGAGGCAAAAGAGCCGCGTCGTCATGGCCTGGGCTGCGCTGCTTAAGATCTTTGGCGGGCGCAACCCGTTGACGTACTCATTCCAGGACGCGCTACCTCGGCTTCCGCTTCCGGCGCTCAAGGACACCGTACAGAGATATCTCAAGTCGGTGCACCCGCTGCTGACCCCGAAGGAGTACGAGGAGGTGGAGCGCATGGCCGATGAGTTTGTGCACAAGGAGGGCCCCAAGCTGCAGTTCTACCTGTACCTCAAGAGCTGGTGGTCGTCCAACTACGTGACGGACTGGTGGGAGAAGTATGTGTACCTCAAGGGCCGCTCGTCGCTCATGATCAACAGCAACTACTACGCGCTGCCTGGTGCCAACCTGGACTTCAGTCTCACCAAGAAGCCCGTGGCTCTGGCGGCTGCGCTGGTGCACGAGTTCTTGCTGTTCAAGCAGGACCTGGACAGGGAGCAGCTTGCCCCGCAGCTCATCCGCGGCATTGTCCCGCTCTGCATGAGTCAGTACCAGAGGATCTTCTCGTGCACTCGTATCCCCGGACGCGAGACCGACACACTTAAGCTGTACCACCACAAGTCCAAGCACATTGCCGTGTTCTGCAACGGCCGCGTGTTCAAGATGCCGCTGTTCGAGAAGGGCCAGTACGGCAAGCTGCTGACCAAGTTCGAGATCCAGCGGCAGTTTGAGTGGATCGAGGCGACCTCTTTGGCCATGGGTACGTCATCAAACGCCGAGCAGAACTTTGCTGCTCTTACCGCTGCTGGCCGCATTGAGTGGGCGCAGAACCGTGAGCAGTATTTCTCCAGCGGCATCAACAAGCGTTCGCTGGAGGTTATCGAGTCCGCGGTGTTTGTGGTGGTGCTGCAGAATGATGAGGCCAAGGACTGGAGCTCGATGGGCAAGGATCTCATTCACGGCAGCGGAGGCAACCGCTGGTTCGACAAGTCCTTCAACCTCGTCGTCTACAAAAACAGCGTTGCTGGAATCAATGCGGAACACGCCTGGGCTGACGCCCCAGTGATGGCTCATGCCTGGGAGCAAGTGTACACTAAGCAGTGCTACACCAACCCGTACGATGCGAATGGAGACACCCTGGTCCAGTCGGAAGACGAGCGCTCGTCGAAGCTGCCGCCGTGCAGAATGCTGCAATGGGATTTTTCGTCTGGCTTGGACAACGCTGTGTTGAAGTCGCTTGCGGACGCTGAGAAGGCGATTGCCGACTTTGACCTCAAGGTCATTTCGCACACGGACTACGGGAAGGGTCTGATCAAGAAGTTCCGCGTAAGCCCTGATGCATTCCTTCAGATGGCTCTTCAGCTCGCGTACTACCGCAACTCGGGCACCATTACCCAGACGTATGAGTCCAGCATGACTCGTCTGTACCGTGACGGCCGCACGGAGACTGTACGGCCCGTGACCGACGAGTCCAAGGCATTTGTGCTCGGAATGGTGGACCCCAAGCTTTCGGACGCCGAGAAGCTGAAGCTGCTTCAGCGTGCATGCGATGTGCACCAAGACAGCTACCGGAACGCGATGAGTGGCAAGGGCATCGATCGCCATCTCTTCACGCTCTACTGCGTGTCGGTGGGCTTCGGTATCGAGTCGCCGTTCCTGAACAACGCGCTCAGCCGACCGTGGCGCCTGTCGACCAGCCAGCAGCCTCAGCAGCAGACCGACAACTGGCGGCTCGTAGAGAAGGCGTTGGAGGGGTCCAAGTTCTCGATCGACGATGCACGCTGCCCCGGCGGAGGCTTCGGTCCTGTCGCTGAAGACGGCTACGGAGTCAGCTACATGGTGGCAGGCGAGGACATGCTCGGCTTCCACATTTCCAGCAAGAAGTCGTGCCCGTCGACCAGCTCGGACAAGTTCGCAGGCGACATCGAGCAGGCTCTGGCCGATCTAAAGTCGCTGTGGCACCCAAAGGAGTAAGCCCATCGTAGGTCAACGCGAGTCTGAAGGAGTAAGCCCATCGTAGGTCAACGCGAGTCTGAAGTAGTTGGCTGGGCATGATGAGTGGCTCGTACGTAGCCAACACAAAAGTAACAACAGTCAATAGCACATTACAACATCGTAGGTCAACGCGAGTCTGAAGTAGTTGCCTGGGCATGATGAGTGGCTCGTACGTAGCCAATACAAAAGTAACAACAGTCAATAGCACATTACATGTTTCCTGCTTCCTGCTTTCATCGAGAACCGCTTTGATCCATTACGACGTGCCTGCTCATTTCCTAGGTCTGCTTGTTGGCAGTGGCTTCGCGACGTGCCGCATCTTGCAGCAGCTCGGTGTCCACTTCACCCGCCGGGATCTGCACGTAGCGGATAGAGCTTCCGCGGATAAAGCAGTTCTTCATGTTCATCTAAAAAGAAAATTGCAACACAAAAAGTTTATCAACACGCTCTCGGTTAGAGAATTACTCAACGCTGGTTAGAGAATCTTTAATTCGTACCAGTTGCGGAAACTTGTCGCCCTCCACGACCGACACGTTGAGCAGCTTGATGTTGAGATACTGGTCCACCGAGTCGAGCACACCCATGAGCGCCACGTCGTTCTTGAGCTCCACGGCCACCTCCTTGCCGACCAGCGTCTTGAAGAACGAGTAGAAGAGCTGTGGGCGTACAGGGGGTGAGCAAATGGCAGCAAGTGGTGAGTTAGGGGGGTACGCGCGGCAAGAAGAGGAGGCGACACTCTCGCACCATTGTCCTGGTCTTTTGGCTCGAGCAATGATGCTTGGTTTATCCAGGACACATTTTAACCAATGAGCAATAAGTCTGTTGCATTCAATTGGATGAAGAGAAGTATACAGTATACACGGTGATGTGGACACACAACTTTGTAGCCATGTGACATGGTATGTTGCACTGGTATTGCGTGAATGGCTCAGGCTAACTAACTTCCACTAAGACTTTGCTTTGTCAGCAGGTTCATGGAGGCAGCGATTGCGTGAGATCAACGCCTGCGTCGCGACCGATGATCGCGGTACAGCATTGCGATGTATAGTCGTTTTTTTAGCTTAAAGTACGCGGGTCTTGCTGGCGAGCTAGGATCTGTTTACTCCACAGCATAAGCTTGTTGTGCCAATTGGCAATCTAAAGCCGTCTGCACTGCTAGTATTCGCGATGATCACTTGATACTCGCCTGCATTCTGTGGTAGAGTGAATGTGCTCTTCAAGTTTATCCTTCAGCTTCGGAGTTGGGTCTCTCACTTTCCAAATTCCACCGTCGACACCAAGTCAATCAACCAACCACCTCCACGATGTCCAGCATCCCCTCGACGTTCAAGGCCTACGAGTTTGCCAGCTATGGCGACGCACTCAAGGAGGCCAAGCTGAACACTGAGGTGACGCAGAAGCCACTGGAACCCACTCAGGTCCGCGTCAAGGTGGTGAGCGCAGCGATCAACCCCCTCGACTACAAGTTGCTCATGTTCGGTGCTGCCTTCCTGCCGACGGCCCCGACGACCGAGAATCCGTTCCGCATGGGTTTCGACACGGCCGGTGTTATCGTTGAGGTCGGCAGCGGCGACGTCCGTGGCTTCAAAGTGGGCGATGCCGTCTACGGCACCCCCGACATTACTGCTGGCGGAAGCTTTGGTGAATACTTCGCCATTGATGCGAAGTATTTGGCACACAAGCCGAGCAATTTGACGTTTAATGAGGCTGCTGGAGTGCCGATGGCAGGATTGACCAGCTACCAGGCGCTTAACAACCTCGGAAAGCTCGAGGCTAGACAGCGTGTGCTCATTCTGGGCGGCAGCAGTGCCACGGGTCAATTCGCGATCCAGATCGCCAAGGCTGTCGGCGCCGAAGTCATCACGACCGCCAGCCCTCGCAACATCGATTTGGTCAAGTCTCTCGGGGCAGACCAGGTCGTCGACTACACGTCGGAGAAGTGGGGCACCGTCCTTGCTGAGCACTCGGTGGACTTGATCTACGACTGCGGCATGGATCCCGAGTCTTGGGCCACGGACGCGCAAAAGGTTCTGAAGAAGAAAACCGGCAAGTTTGTCACCATCGGCATGGGCTCGAAGCCGGTGGACTCCTCCATCGGCGCCACCTTCCACCAGCTTTACTTGCACCCGACTCCGGAAGACTTGCAGGGCCTGACGAAGTTGGTCGCGGTGGGCGAAGTCAAGCCAACGATCGACTCCATCCACCCGCTAGAGAACGTCTTGGACGCTATCAAGCTGCAGATGTCGAATCGCGCGAGAGGTAAGATCATCATTGAGGTCGCCAGGACATGCGGCATTAATGCCTACGGATACAAGTCGTGACATAACGGTTCATGGAGCTCAATTGCTCCTTTGTTCTTAAGCATACAGCGATCTAACTTTGACTGAACAACATGGATGCGAACGATTTTACTTAGTTGTGTATTTATAAGTTGATCAATCGTGCCAATTCCTCCGAGGGAGTTAGCTGTCGAGTCGAACACGCTAAAGGAAGATTTTGTTGCGCATCACGGTATCAATGTCGAGCGTTGGTGGCAGTAAGCGTAGATCCTGACTCCTGAGGTGGCGAGACTGCGCCCTGCTGATAAAGTTTGCGGCAGGTTCCAGGCCGATATTTGCTGCGCAGACTTGCACGGAGAGAGTGCGGGTGCTGATACCGATGGCGAGCAGCACTGTCATGCAGCACAACTTGTTGCCTAGTCGCATTCCAGACGAAGAGGTCCTTTGCTTACTGTGAAGAAATTGCAGTGTGCTGGCTCACCTTGTGGTGATTTTGGCGAGCTGCGTCGCCTGTCCCCGATAAGACAAACAGGCCCGATGTCGTATTGGCTCGGACGGGCTCAGCTTGCGCCACAGTGTTCAAGAGAGCAACTGAGCTGGACAGCTACTTCCTCGCTCCTAAGAAATAGAAACAGTGACATGCTCGAAGCTCATTTGAGAGTACGGTGAAAATCTGAAGATGTTCGGGTGGTCGCTTCAGAAATCTTTCCACGTGTTTTGTGTATCAGCTACAAGCCGTTTCCTCACAATCGAGGCTCAGCTACGCCGCTGACGACGAGCTACATGCACACTTCTCTAGTTACATGTGCATGTGATACCCGAGAACTGTTGCAACACGTTTACGCTAGTACAAGAACTCCACCTCTAAACCTATATATAGCTTTGGTGAATTCATCTCGGTGCGAACTGATAGACATCGATGAGATCGCTGCAGCTCCAAAGTAATAACACCACTACACATGTATCCCATTGTAGACTTGTAAGGAGGCTTAATTTCGCCGGCCAGGGTAGCTTGTCCGGCAGGTGCACTGTAGTTGTCGATGATGGCTTGGTACAGGACGTAAGCCCTCCTTGGTTGGTGTACAGCTCAAACTTGTCGAACTCGAGCACCCTGTCACACCTCGAGGCCCTCCGCGCTCATAAGGCGCCAATCCGAGTCATCGTAGTAGAGGATCTACTCTTCACCTTTGCTTGGCGGCGACCTAGCACGGATACTTGTTCTCGAGCCTGCGGAACCCTCGTCTCCAGGCTGCAGATTCCAGCGATTACGGTGGGGACGGTGGCGGTTAGTGTTCGCACTTACCCTTACCGGTAAGACTTACCCCGGTTAGTTTACGGAAAGTAAGCGGGGTGGCGGTGGAGTGCGAAGGGCATCGACAGTCGAATTAGTGTTTGAGACCTACTACGTACTACGGTATTCCGAGGGTGGTGATTTCCCGATTGATGAGTCATTGAAGTCCATGAACACGACCGCCGGGATTCATCGGCGCTGCTGCTGCTGCCTCTACGACGTTGGGTTTACACAGTAGATGTACAGTGTGGACCAAGTCGCTGCCTGCGGCCTGCCGCCGGCAGGGCCTGCAGTGTCGGGAAAGTTGGGAAAACTTACGCAGCTTTGTCAGGCTCGGTCAGCGGTGGTGCGTTGTTGAAGTTCAGTGTAGCCATGTTCTGTTTGGCCAGCAGGGATTTGCACATCTAGAAGTTCGCGGGGGACGAGCGGAAGCGCTTGGAGTCAAAGTTGGACCGAGCCGGTGATCGGTGATCGCTAGACGGTGACGAAGCCGACACCACCCGCACTCATCAAAGGCGTTGTCCTGGCCCAGGACTCCTGGGCGAGCACTTTGCCGAGGAAGGTGGTCGTGGCGAGCTGAGAACGAGTTGGTTGATCCGCTAGCGCCAACTTCAAACACACATCGCGTGAAAGACCGGCCAAGGACGCTGGCCAGTGCTGCGCAAGACAGATCAGCGAGAAGCCTGGAAGACGATCTTCTCACCGTTGGCACTGCCAATGGCAGCGATGCAGGTGCCCATGTAAAAACCTCGCGAAACTCAATACCGAAACGACGTAAGTTAAACATTTTGGATGCTTGTCTTTGCCGCAATGAGAAGTGCAACCACCAAACCAACTCACCCGGGCGGTCCAGCACTCGTGCGAGGCTGCAATGCAGCTTGCATGGGATGCTCGCTTGCCTGTTTGTCGACGCTGGCAGCGTAGAGTTTGCTGCAATAGAGTGAGATCGGCTAGCGACACCAGCCTCGAAATACGCACGACAATACTGCTTCATGACGGGAAACGAGTTTCCAAACTCCGTTCATCAATTACACGCGTCGGACATGCGCGGAGTTAACACTCCTTTCCGCCACAATTCTTCAGGACTCGCAAGTCAAAACACAGGTCGCGGCAAAGTGAACTCACTCATCTTGCATAGACCCGGCCCGGCACCGCATTTTCAGCCAGTCACGGCGACCTCGATCTTGTTAAACGCGCCGCCATTGGCGCAAAAGCGGTGCACCGCCAGAAGATTTGACTCAACGTCCGTTGCAGTGCAACCGCCCGACTGACAAGGTTCAAGCGGCAGACAAACTGAGCAGTGCAGTGCAACCTCCCCAAATCGGGAACACACCACACCATGCATCGACGACCTCCTCCACCCTCGCTCTACTCCGCCGCCAGATCATTCCACATTCGGCTCAGCCCCTCGCACCCCAGCGCGCTCCACCCTCCACCCCCTCCCTCTTCACCACTTTCACCGCCATGGCTGGAGACAACGTCGCCGTCGCCAAGCCCACGCTCGAGGTCACCGGCAAGGTCACGGCCGGCAAGGCCGAGGAAGAGTTCCGCAACTACAAGGACTCGGACCGGCACGCGCTCGTGTCGCGCCACTACGCGCTCATGCGCAAGAACCAGACCGTGGCCTTCAACGAGAAGATGCAGGCCAAGTACGGCTCCTTCAGCAACACCAAGATGACCATCTGGGAGGCCTTCACGGCGCTTAAGGGCTACGTGGACTCGTCCGACCCGGACTCGTCGCTGCCCAACCTCGAGCACATGCTGCAGACCGCCGAGGGCATACGCGCCGCGGGGCACCCGGACTGGTTCCAGCTCGTGGGGCTGCTGCACGACATGGGCAAGATCCAGTACCTCTGGGGCCACGCCGAGGACGGCCAGGAGGGCACGGCCGACGGAGACCAGTGGGCGCTCGGCGGCGACACGTGGGTCGTGGGCTGCAAGATCCCCGACTCGGTCGTCTTCCCGGAGTACAACGCCAGCAACCCCGACATGAGCGACCCGCGCTACAACACCGAGCTCGGCATGTACGAGCCGCACTGCGGCTTCAAGAACCTCAAGTTCGCCTGGGGCCACGACGAGTACCTGTACCAGATGCTCAAGTTCAACCAGACCACGATCCCGGACGAGGGGCTCGCCATGATCCGTTACCACTCGTGCTACCCGTGGCACAACAAGAAGGAGTACGCGCACCTCATGAGTGAGGACGACTATGAAATGATGGACTGGGTGCTCGAGTTCAACAAGTTCGACCTGTACACCAAGGCGGACGTGCGTCCGGACGTGGAGAAGCTCTGGCCGTACTACCAGTCGCTCATCGACAAGTACCTGCCCGGCAAGCTGTGCTGGTGAGTGGGTGGTAGCAGTAGTATTACTCAAGCCGAAGTCTGTTAGTGGAATAAAATGAAGTTGAAGACGGAAGAGCATTTGAGTTGATACTCAAGCCGAAGTCTGTTAGTGGAATAAAATGAAGTTGAAGACGGAAGAGCATTTGAGTTGTGAGATCAATTTATAGTCTATCAAGTGCAGCTGCTGTAGGCGACTACCGAGTTTGATAAGATCGAGAAGATTGCAATGCAAACTTCAGCTTCCGTCGCCGATTCTTATCCTGTGGATCTTCGATCTTCACGACAATCAAGACAAGACCGTTTGATACAGAACGCGCGTTTATATATACTCTGGGGGTAGAAAGCTTCCGGCGGCTTCGCATGGAGGTCGGCCCGGCTGCTGTTTGTGGTGTGTCACTGGAGACTACCGTAGCGAAGGCGAGCTGGCATGCATATCTACAATATCTACTTCATCCTGTTTATAAAGTTGCTGGGCTTGCAGCGGTGGCTCAGTTTTGCTCGGTGATCCTTGGTGCGTTCATGTAGAGCTCGTAGAGGTCGGCACGTTTGCGCAGGTGCTCCTGCATGGGGCCCAGCAGTCGCTTGAAGGTGGCTCGGTCCAGCACAAGCAGCTTGGTCTTGCGCATAGCTGTGACAGTGGCTTGGCGCACGTCGTCGTGGATGAGCGCGAGCTCGCCGAAGAAGTCGCCGGCGCCGAGCCGTGCTGACACCTCCTCGCCCCCTTGCGTGCACTTGACCTCGCCGTCTGCAATAATATAGAAGTCGTCGCCTCTGGATCCCTCCGTGAGGATGGTGTCTCCAGACTCGACGAACTGTACGCGCAAGGCGTCGGCCACGGTCATCTTCTCGTAGCTCGACAGCGTCGAGAAGATGGGCACCTGGCCCAGGAAGTCCAGGTAGAGCGCGCGCTGCTGCATGGTGGTGGCCATGAGCACCCGCTTGAACGTGACGCGGTCCAGCGACCAGCACTCGACGGGCGTCTTGGCGCGCACGGTGGCGGCGCGTGGCGAGTCGTAGAGCAGCGCCAGCTCGCCGAAGAA
>JAIKVG010000249.1:0-16237 GCA_024679175.1 Phytophthora cajani
ACCTACACCTGTGCAAACCATGCATAATTTGGCGAGATGTACTTTTTCATAACATGTAGTCATATACAACGCGTGAGTGCGGGGGGGTTAATATTCTTACCAAATCTCTGCGGTATGGTGGAGAGCGCTGTTAGGTGCATCTCCGCTTCGTGGTTGTTCTCAATAGCCGGTGCGGCTTCGCTTGGAGGCTGCACAACTTGGGCGAGGCAAAGCAGCGGCATGTGAAGAACGCCGTTGAGCTCATAGCACGCGTAGAGGGCCATGTAATGCTCGGAAGCATGCATCCATTCGTCGAACAAGATCTGGCAAGTCACAGCTAATCCACCTTGGTGAGTTTGATGGAGCCCCACCTGATAGTCTGCGTAAGGACGCGCTGGCAGACCTTGCACGCGAAGTACTCTGTGGGCTCGCTGTTGTCGTCTAGGCACGGTGAGAAACAGTGCAACTTGTTTGTTGCTGAACTTGCACTTAACTTATCTACTAATTGATTTTCCAGGGGGCCTGGTGAAGAGGTTTTGCGTGGCACTGTAGGTTGATCGCCAACAGTACCTGCTATTCCTTATAATAATTTCAGAAAAGAATTTTGCACAGATTAATTCGGGAACGCGTGTCACGGCCAAACGCCCGAGGCGTAGACTGCACCACCACACCCAATCACTCACAGCGAAAGCCCTGGGGGGGGGGGGGGGGGGGGGGCACCGACACCTCAGGACGAGGGAATCCATGTAATGCTGAGGCCTGGGCTTAAACCCGCGCATCACTCACATAGTTGATGTATCGAAGGCTACGTTTTAGCTCTGCCTCGGAGGACCGTTTCACCCCCTCCCCATACAAAAAACAAGTGAGCACTGTTGAGCACTGTTGACGATCGACAATAGTGTCACTATTGCTTAAACGACTTCCGTTTTGCGTCCACCCTTGACTACTTAGCCTCATTCGGGTGTTTTCCTAGGACAAACACGAAAAATGGTAGGACGAACCCCAATTTCACTCGAGTTAAGTACTGTAAAAGCTGTAATTATGCCCCGTGAGGTATTGCAGCAATGCCTTCTCCCAATTTGGGGTATTATTAGAAGGGGGGCACTACGGATGGCCAACAATAAATAGCGTTAAAAACCCTACTTACATAATCAATTAGACAATTATCACTGATAATGGTAATGTCATATACAAACTTTAAGATTATAGTATAAAACTGTTGGAATCCAAAAGAAAAACTCAGAATCAAACTTAAACTTTCAGAAAACATTCGGGGTGGGGCTTTATTTGAGGGTGGATTACTACTGCAAGTCCCCAGCCAAGACGTCGATTTTCATGGGGTGGGGCACTATTAGAGGGAGGGTGCATAATTATAGTTTTTACAGTATACTGTACCATAGGTTTTGTCCTAGCGGTCTGTCCAGGACAAAATTTGTGGTACACTATATTGAAATCAAGTGACAATAAAATTTGTCCTACCATTTGTCCTAGAAAGAGGAGCGACTGGGGTGAGGTAAGACCTTCGAATTTTCGCTTGATTGAGAGGGACGATCAGCATACTGAAAACTCGTAAGAAATTCCGAACATATTGAAACATGTTCGGCTTGTGGAGGAATTTCCAAAATCCAGTAGGTATGTACTGAGTTGTCTCCCACTGAAGTGTCCATCGAATATAATTAACCAGTAAACATTAGGTGCGCTCTTTCCGGTTTACATAATTCATGTTGCGAACTAAGCTAGTAGGCAACCCTAGATAACACAGTGATATTAACTTTATGCTGATGCCTTCTCCATAGTGGCTCGATTCCCCCGTCGCCATAATGTTTGAGACTAGGTTCTAGATGTAGGGAGGTAAACGTATCTCGAAATAACTACTATCTCCAATATCTGCAGCCGGCCTTACAAAACTCGCTCATCGAGTTGACTGTATGCAACCCGAGAGCTACAGAACATCGCCCCCATCAACTAAAACTAAGCTAACAGCTGCTGGCTACCCAGACCAAGTGCAATGAAGTGAGAGACCGTAGTGTTGAAGGTGCCTGAAAAAGTGGTTCAATTCTTCGGTCCAACAACCTGTTTTCAACCGCTGCGCTTGTACAAAACACCCGTGTAGTACACTGAGTGTACTGTTGCAACAGTGTCTTCTAGAAGTTTTAGCGCTCCAGCGTAACATGCTGCCTTGGTCGCCGAGTAGTACGATCCAGTGAAGGAGAATCAAGTAGAAACTTGAGCGGAAGAAGTCCAATTTCAAAGTAATTCATTATCAACTACACGTACTACTCAGCCGTAGCACGAGGAGGAAAGTCCATAACAGAACCCCCCTTGACCATTTACCATTCATCGGATAGTCAACAGGTCGATCCCAAACTGTCCAAGTGACAGATCGACGAACTTGAGTTCATCTTTCTCGGATGTTCCTTCGGACATCCTCATACTCCCCCCGAACTCACGTTCTATGTCCGCCGCTATCACCACCACAGCAATCTACTGTGTCCGTGGCAACTCAAGTGACTCACATCGCATTCATCGCCTCTTGAAGCATTTTCACACTCCCCCTGAACGCGTGTTTTCTTTTTTTACTTCGATATTGTCATAGCTTTGGCCTCACCGCAACTGCGAATTTTCGAAATCCACATACGGCCCTCAGAGCGCATAGGAGCATGCCACTTTATCGCACCGATCCTTCATAAGACCTCATTCATCATGCACACCAAATGTAACGACTGCGTCGTATTCCTGCATTCGTGCAATACATCGCTTATTCGCTGATTCCGTTGTCAGGCAGTACTGCCAAAACAACCGCACGCGATCAGTACTACAAGTACCCGAGTTGCATCCAATAGATCCGCAAACTCCCGTTGTGAGGTATGCACTCAACAGCGCAGCGCATTTATAGCCAGCGCCCCGCGTGTACAGTGTAAATCACCATCAGCTGTGCCACCAACACCATCACGCTCAACTCATCCTCTTCAGCCATTAGACTTGACCATCAACGCCCCTGGGTCTCCGCAGATCACGCCACTTGCCCCGTTGACCAATGTTCGTCTCCATCATAACAGACTAAGCGTGCAGCCTCACGCTTAGTCTGCTCTCATGGCGATTATGAACGTCCAAGTGCTCTATACCAGAATATCGACTTATCCTCACAGGGATCCGCACCAAGTCCAGAGCACTGATGATCGATACCACCGTAGCCAAGTTTTCCACACAGATTTTGCATACCCCGATGCCTTGTTTGTTGCCAACACCGCCACGCGAACGACACACAGCTTGTCCATCGATGCTATCCGTTCGAATCACAACCGGCGCATTCATAACAACGTATCCTAATACAAACTGATCTGGGCGTTCCTGCCAGCGACGACTTCAGCGCAAAGATATAGTCACTTCGTTACTGCTGCCGTAACACGATACCAGCTTGTGACCTGGTTGTATCACGTCGCTGCCAACGTCGTAGATCCGAGATCTACCACGCTTTTTCAAGATTTGTGCCATAACTTTCCAACAGCTACATGTATCCACAAACTCACGTTTTGTTGTTTAATGTATTGATTGTTGCTTATGCGGTGCACAGCCGCGCCATCGTCCGCATGAGGCACTTCTACGAGTTGAAGAAAACATTGTCAGCCTGGTAGACAGATATGCTGTGGTTGCAACGAGCCTGGAAGACAAGCGCGGAAGTGGAGCTTTTCTCACTTGATGTTGGAAATGATGGCACCGTCAACAATCGTAACAAAGTTTGTGCATCCCAAGTCATCGCCAAGTACCGCAATGCCTGTTTGCATACTGAATATCGACCCCCGTCCGGTCTGAGGACACTCAAGTTTGAAAGTGTGCTGGGATTTGTGGCTCGGGACTGGCTGCTTAGCGACTCCGTGGTTCTGATGTACCTGCAGGGGCTCTGTGATACTCGCAATGGAGTCAAACTGCTAAATGCTCTCGTCAACATGGTTGAATGGCCGCAGGCACCGCTAGATATGGCAACGGAGCAAATCGAAGACATCACGAAAACGAGATTTATCGTTCTCTACAAGTCTTCCTAGACAAAGTGACGCAGGCTCCTCGAACATCAAAGCCACTGCAGCCACTGTAGCACTGTGTTCCCGACATTTCACCATTATTTTAATGCAAATAAAGTAACCTCAGCGCAATGACGAGAGCTCATTACGAACTAGCATGTACTTAAGTACCTAGGACTCCACAATCGAGCCACAAGGTTAATCACGTCGCCGTTGGTATCATGAAGGTACAGTAGTAACTGCAGTTGCCGGCAGGTTTACGTACCATGCAAAACTATCGGGACACGAGAGGAGCTTCAAGCGAAAGTCAGCGCGCACTACATGTAATGTAGTAATCTATTCAGAGGTAGCGTGCTTGCGCTAATGTCCATCATACCACACGTGATCTTGGTCGTAACAAATTAACGCTTAATAGCTCCGGCACTGATAAAGGCACTGTAGCCTTAAAGGCGCTTGAGTGATCAATAATTGTAGTTAAAGGTGCTGTAGCCAAGTTGTAGGTGCCCTAAGGTGCTGTTGTGACGTTGTGTTAAAGGCGCAGTAACGAGACTCTCGCACTACCGGGCACGGGATTTGGCCCACCCAACACTACGCAAGTTGACTCACACTCCAAGATCAAGGAACCCCGGACGCCAGGGTAGCTTGGCCCAGCGTCCGTCAACCCTCACTCTAACCCACCGCTAGAAAAAGCGGCAATCAAGGAAAGGCAAAAGAAGGTCACACACCGACCCCAAGGCAACCCCAGGCCAAGATCACATCTGGCCGGTGCGTGACGATCTAGACAACCTCAGATCGAAACCGTCACAACTACTCCAGCGCATCGTGAAGCATATCCGTGTTTCTGCCACAAGTTCCAGCTGTCCGTCAGACAGTCCAAGACTCGACCCCAAGCGCGTCTTCCGAGATCATCCGAAGGGCGATCCAGCCCACCGACGGGTACACAAGGTGAGGATCAACAACTTCACGGAAGATCGGAGTACCCTCGGCAGTTCGGGCGCCGCGTTCAAGAGGACCCCCGCAATCTGCAAATTTCGCGAAGCCGCTTCCCCACGATGGCGGGCGTGCCCGGTCTTTGGATGACTCGGGATTTCACCGTGAGTCCCTCCAAGAGGATGCGTAAGCTGAGTTTGGACAAGGGAATGAAGCGTCGACGGAGATCGGATCGCCATCGACGCCATTGAAACACGATCAATCCGCGGATCGCCAGAGCCTAAGGAGGAGCTCTACCGACGGAACAGAGGAAGATTCGGCGACGGACCTAGAAGAAAAGCCTCAACCTCCTCGCCAGGTCCCTTCAGGGCCCCCCGCAGGTCTCGATGCGAATCGTGACCTGCCGGACGAAGGCCCACCGGCTCAAGCCGGAATCCAACCACCCAGCGCTAGATCGGCCAAGAAGAAGCCAGCGCATCGCGGAAGAAGATGAAGGCTCTCGACTCCGACGCTGACGATCGAGCCGATCTTGCACTGAGCGTGACCGAAGACCAAGTGGCTGCAGGGTACTACAAGAGGGATCAGCACGTTTTCCTTCTTCAAGATGACGTGATGATGCTCCTCCGGCCAAAGCTCCTCGGTGATCTCGCAGGGCAGGTGCCACAGCCGACCCCTGGATCGGACAAGTTGGATGCCGTTCAGACCCTGCTAACTGCCCTTCAAGGAAGTTGGTATCATCGTAGGAGTGCTGGATGCGGAGAGCCAGTTCGATCTGAAGCTCAGCACGATCCATGCCTATGCGCAGACGCTGTTCCAGCTACTGAAGCCTTGGTTGGCGAGTCAAGCCGATCCTCGAAGGAACCAGCAAGATCGTCCCAGGAGCTCTCGAGAGTGACACCAGCTAAACCAGTGCCGACGCTCAACCCAGGCGACCAAACGGCAACGCCGTCTCCATACGTATCGGCGACGGAAGAGGTGGACTCTGACAGTGTTGACGACCCGCCTCCGCGCATGGCGTTAGGACCTTCAGGTGCTGCTATGCTGTGAAGTCGAGCGGAGCGTGCCGAGCGCGAGGTGGCGGTGCCAATTCGAGAGCCGAAGATCGCAGCAGTGCCAGTGCGCCACTCTCCGGAAAAGCTTGAGTCGTTCTTCCAAGCGGCCATGGAACGCTTTCTAAAGGAACAGCAGTTGTCCGGTACCGCGCTGAAGTCGCGACCGACCGAAGATCAAGATGTGGAGATGGAATCTGTTGGGTCACCAAACCGAGCTTCTGTCTCATGGGAGTTCGATCCCGACGATCTCGATCTATGTCGACCTGCCCGTGCGGCGACCACAACAACAGCTTCTACGTCAACACGAGGAACCATTGCAGCACCACGCACCCGTGTGTCTGCGATGTCAGAGCTCTTTTCGGGGAAGGAACGGTGACGAAGACCGAACTCGATCTTGGGTCAGCAAGGTAAGATCGGCCTTCGTCCGCGATCAAGCTTCCGATGATAAGTGCTTGGTGTTCGGCGACCTACTCACAGGTCCGGCACGAAACTGGTACCTGCAGTTGAGTCGTACGACCCGCACCACGTGGAAGGACCTTTTACAGAGCTTCCAGATCCAGTATTGTGGACGTGGTGTCTCGGTAGCCCGCCTGTACCATTGTGAATTCCGGTCAAATTTGCCAATTCGGGTTGGTTTTGAGGCCCCTGTCCAATTGATCAATACAAACATCAAGTCATTTAGCAAATCGCCGGTCCACAAACATATGGTTATGTGCCCGCATGTCAAGCCCAATCCGTACTTAGTAGGGACTCATGATTCGTAGACGGGCCGACCATAGTCAACCCAAGTGCTTCTGGCGATTCGCCGGCGGTTTGCCCCGATCGATTCAGTCCGACCGGCTTGGAAAGTTAGAGTAGAACTCACAATGCCATACTCGGAAACGATCTGACGAGTCGCCTTTAGAGTACCTTCATCGACTTAGCGCTGCAGGTCTGCGGGCACGTCTACAAGTCAAGGATGGACCGCCAGACGTGCGTCGCCAGCATCTGGAACATTTTATCGAGACGCTGGACGACCATGATCTAGCGGACCAGCTCGGTCTGCTGCGGATGCCTGATGCGGAGGATCTGGAAGAAGTCCTGCGATCTCGCCAGCGTGCGGCAGAGCAAGACCGTGTACGACTCGATTAAACCCCGACCGAAGCCGCGGCCGCCACCGGTGCCCGCGCGGTACGAGCGATCCAGGTGCAGAGCGACAGCAGCGACTCGGACGCAGGATCGAACGGAACAGATGAGGATGGAGATCTACGCCGAGTGTACGTGACCGGAGCTAGCGACCGCAAAGTGATGCCTGAGAGCCCATCCTCCGACCAAGATCGGCATCCACCGGATCAAGATCGGAGCCGTCAAGATCGTCGATCGAGACACTACTCGAAACCGATGGACATGGGGGCACCCTTTAAGCGGTGCAGTCATTGCGGATCTACCAAGCATGACGACCTGGGATGCTGGAAATGGCTGACGTGCGAACAATGTGGCAAGCGTGGTCACCCGTCCGACCGCTGCATCTTTGTAAGACCTGCGGCGACATCCATGACGAAGGAAGCTGTCCGATGGAGGAATTTTACAATCTGACTGTCAGTGGTACAATCCCACCAAGCATGGGGGCATTTTGCCCGAGTCCGCGGAGAAGATGTTAAACTAGGACGCTTGCCGGGTTGGAATCCGGTACGAGACGAGCGTTCTCAGTTCTGCATCTTTGCGTATGTCGAGAAGCAGTCGCAGTTGACTGTAAGCAAACTCATCGACAATACATGTGATCTTCAAAAGAAACCTACGGCTGCCGTGTCAAGTCTTCAACAAGTTGACGAATACTCAAGATCGAGTGTGAAGATGACTTTGGATATTGTGAGTTCTACTTGAAATTTCCCTGCGCGATTGCTTGAATCAACCGACGAACAATCGCGCCAACTAGCAAAACTTATCAAATATCAAGTATCAGAGTATGTAAATGATGTGCAGCACACTAGATACGACGGCAACGACGGCATTTCCCCAGTCATGACCATGGAGCACGAGGGGCCATCAGAGCAACGCTCATCCCCCCTGCGTGCCGTCGCGACCAAGTAGCTTGCAGAGACGCCGATCCCCGCTTTTGAGTAGTCCTAGCATCTGCGTGTCTCCGTACTCCCAGCGCAGACGAACGCCGCCACCAACGGACCCTTCTCTTCCAGCTCGTGCTCACAGCCAGAGATCCCGCTCCACCCCGCAGACGACACCGCCTCCACCGCAACAAGCTCGGCTTCAGCTGATCCTCCAGCTGCTGGTCAAGAACGCAGACTCTCAACGCGAAACGTCTTTAGATATGCTGGACGACTTCGCTGCAAATGGCACCACATTCACGGAGATTCTACACAACTTTTGGGACTAATTCAAGGGCCGAGTTAAAGGCCTGGCTGTAAAACAGGAAGGTGCTTGGTCTGTTGAAACGCCTCCGGTGGCAAGTTGGCGCAAGGTCATGCAGCTCAAGTTAGGTGGACATTTCGTCGACAATACCAAGGCCGAGCAATCCTGGAACCGATGGCTGGCTTCCAAGCGTGGCGAAACGGTCAAGCTGTTGATCTACGAGTATGAAACTGCTATTGCCACAACAAAAGATGCTGCAGAGTTCATGAGTGCGTATATCCGCTATTGCCACAACAAAAGATGCTGCAGAGTTCATGAGTGCGTATATCCGGCCCCACCATGTTGACCGTTCTGGGGCGACGGCGGAGATCTCTGTCGGTCAGCTGCAGGATGTCTGGGGTGCCACATTCCAGGGGAATGCTGTGTGGCGCATGTGGGCGAACCACATCACACGGAACCTTAATCGAGCTACATGGCAATCAGCAATATTGGACTCGCCGCCAGTGTATATTGCCCAGATGCTCAAGCCTACGGATTCGCAAGTTGAAGCGAGGTTGGGAAACCTCAATCGTTCGGCTGAAATTGCACTTCTGGCTCCCAATGCATCACTGGCGGATAACATGCAATTGAGACAGGATGTTAAAGCCCTGACGCAACGGTTGGAGGGTTAAGAGGAATGCTTGCTGTCGTGGAAGGCATTTGTAGAAGCTGCCTTAGCTGATATACCACCGCCGTCAGCTGATGACGTACCCAACCCTATCGAGCAGCTTGTGAACGTTGGCGACCACGAGCACCCAGACTAATGTTAGCCAAAGAAGTTACCACTGATCGAATTATTTTTTTTTCTTAAGCAGAACTACAATGAAATGCATCGTTCCGTAAAATCTAGAGCTTCTTCGTCTTCATCCAGCAGTCTCAACGGATCCCTTAGCATAGTGGATGCCTGTCGATTTTCCTTTGTCATCGTGCCAGTGGGATCGAAGTAACCTTGTAGTTTCCATCCACAGTGCTCAAAGATTTTGCCATCCTAAATCTTTCGAAACGCTGAAATGTTTCCACCGCAAAAGGGAGAAGATCACGCCCGCTGTCCTTAACGCAGTGTCGCTGGAATGCCTTCTTGACGTACCCGAACAAATACTCGATCAGGTTGAAAAATTGGCAGTAAGCTGGGAGAAAAATGGGTACAATACCAATACTTTTCCTCTAAATGGCGAGGTTTAAAAAAGTTCTCAAAGAAGTGTGCTATCTCGGGGTGCCTGTGGATGGATGCGCCGTCCAAAATCTAGACTGAGTTAGGACCCGGGTACTGACGCACACCTCCTTTGGTTGGTGAGCGAACGCTTTCCAGCAGTTGACAAACTCTACTCGATCAAAGGTGCCCTCTGTATCATAGAAATCCAGCAGCCCATTCACACCAATAAACGCCAATACTGATACTCGTGGCTTGCGCTGGAATCTCCCCGAATAGTGATACTTTGCCCTTTGAGTGCGTAGCCCCGCTTTCTGACCATCCCGCGATTGTCAAAACAGACTTCGTCGAGGAAGACCAGGTTCTGGTGGCACAAGTCGATATGGCTCATCTCCTTAACAAAACGGAATACATCGCGCTCCTTAATGTGCATGGCACGTCGCCCAGCACTTTCCAGGTCAAACCACACTCGTGAATTATATATACTTCGAAATTGCCATATCATGGGCACGCCTAAACGCGCCTTGGACCTCATCCAGATACGCGAGTGACCGTTCTGCAAAAACTTCACACAGCGACTGTCTATGTGCAGCTGTGAACGTGCTTGTCATCGTCGTCTGCGCACGCTTGCATGTCCCCGTCTCCTCATACATGCGGATCCAGTTGCCGATGGTCCTCACGGTTTTGTTGTAAATGCGTGCCAACTCTTTCCGAGGATACCCAAGGCAGTAAAATCCATAGAGACAGTGAAACACGGTGTTCGAGTGAGCGTGTTGTCTTGTCACAGCTTCCTCCATGTTGACGCTGGTTTGACACCTATCCGAGTCTACAAGTCAAATACTCAAATACTAGCATTAATAAATAAATGACCATTAGTACACATTTTGCATGAGACTACTCTTCCATAAAAATCTTACCTAAATACTGGCACTGTACCAGCCAGGAGCACTACCAATGCGAGGCAGACTGGTATCTGCTCGGTATCACCAGAAGGTTTGTTCTTGAAGGCCACCAGCGGTTCACTCTTCGCTCCTCGACCACCATCAATTACAATACTGCTATCCTCGTTAAAGGATACAACGAGCTCCCTTTTTTACTGGGTCCAAACTGGATTGTGCAATTGATGTTTCTGCGGGGATACCAGCAGCAGCACCCACAGATCCAACACCTCCAACGTCAGCGAGAAACACGCGTCCTCCAGCTGCACCTCCAACACCAGCAGCAGCAAGAGGTACACTGTCTCCGACACCACTAGCAGCAGGGAGAGGTACTCCGACGCCACCACTACCAGCGAGAGCCGCACAAACCTTAGCAACACCCACAGCAGCACAAGGCACACCGACTCCAACTTCACGAGAGCTACAAGAGATACACCGACTCCAGCGGAACCAGCAGCAGCGAGAGACCCGTCGCCTCCAACAACACCAACGGGAGTTAGAGGCTCACTGCCTCCAAATATACCCGCTGCAGTGAGGGCGTCGACGACTCCAGCACCAGTGGCAACGATAGTCTCAGTGACGTCAACCCGCTACTCCAGTGACTGCAGCATCAACGTCTTTGAGCACAACTCCAAGCACGAGAGCAGCAACTAACCCGAGCACAGCTTCAGTAGCGAACAACGCGAATACCTGCTAGCACAAAACGTTGTTAGAGGCTCGACGAAGCCTAGGGCCCTGCTTGTGCCACCAGCTGCCCAACAAGAGAGATGGTTTCAGCTTCGTTGAGCCCGTGAAGAACGACGACTCTGCTGGCACGTGAAGAACAACAACTCCGCTGGCACACTAACGCGTTCACGGGGCTAGCACGCACCACTACGTGTGGGTTGCCGTTGCTCTACTCGCCGCTTATTGGAGGAATTCAAGCAAATTCGTCCAATAAAAATTGTCTGTTGATTGATGGGCGATTCCGAGAATCGCCCCAGTTTGGAAAATTCAGCCAAAATTCACAGTATCGAGTTGGGGGGAGTCGCTTGGTTACTGGAAATACCATGCTCCCGACAGGAAGTTCAAGCAAGAGAAAGCTGTGGGCAAGATCAACAACGAAAAAAGCTACTCTGTTGTTTGACAGTGGTGCCGAAATGTCTATTCTAGACACCGCCATTGCTCGTATGGTGGGGTGCTACATTGACGAAACTCAGACATTGGAGTGCGAAGGCGTTGGAAAATCTCCATGGATGGTAGAAGGACATGCACGGGCCAAGATCACGCTCGCTGGAGCACTCGTGTATTTTTTCGATGTCTGGGTGGGGCCGCCGACGGGTGGCCAAGAGGCATGGACTTCATGGTGCCGGCTGGAATCCGCCTCGATCTAGTCGACGGAAATATCTGCCTGCCGGACGAGGTGCAAATTCAGCTTGCCGGAAGACGTCCGCTCTACGGTGACAAGGTCGAGCAAGTGAACTTGACCGACCATCACGAGATCGAGGTGGCCTGATCAACCGAGGTAAAGCTGCGCGCGAGATCAACGGAGCATCAGAAACTCTGGGTTACACACGATCGATGGGTGCCTACCGTGACTGGTGGCCCGGGCAAGGTCCGCTTCCTGCAACTGACGAATGTGAGCGATCGAAAGTTAGCGTTGCATCAGGGTATGCGACTCGCGACATGGCTGTCCGGAGATTGAGTGCCGCGCTTACCTGGGTACGTCTCCGTTGGATCGTGCCGGTACGCGGAGTGGCAGAACTTGGCGTACCAAGCAATCACCGACGCTACTGAGGACGTACCTGAGCCCGCCGACGTGCAAGGGCCTGCTGTAGAGCGGCCGCAGTACACGACGCCGACGTGCAAGGGCCTGCTGTAGAGCGGCCGCAGTACACGACGCCGACCATGATCTTGGCCCGCCCTCCGAGGCGACCGGAGGTGACCACATTGCGCGCCGAGTGCGTGTTGCCCAAGAACCCCGACGATTCCAACCCGGAAGCGTCACGTAACGACTCCACCACGTCTCATGCGGGGCCCAGCGGCGACAAGGAATCGAAGAACATTGACGAATTCGGCGCGGAAGAAACGCGCCATGATTTTGCCACGTCGCAGGGGGCGGACAGGTCATCGGGTGATTACGATGCTGGAAATCCAGACTGCTACACGGAATGTTTGCAAGGTCATGCCTTGTCGCACCGACAAGGGACGCCTAATCAAGATCGAGTGGTCGGGACGGGCGCAAATCAGGCATCTCATCAAGATTACGGTGGTGCGACAGGCGCAAATCAGGCGTCTTATCAAGATCAACGGGTCGAAACGGACGAAAATCCAGCGAACCACAGCGACAGCCACGAGACGCGTAAATCTTGAAGCTGAGGCACGTGCAAAACCAGCGGACCCGGAAGAGCCTGAAGTCTGCATCACGAAAGGCGGTGATCTCTACGCGGAAGACTTCGAGGCTCAAATGACAGTGCTACCGGAGTTCACCGCGACTGATGAGGTCGTGATTACGGATATCCAAGTTGGAAAATCTGGCGAAAACACGCCGGAGGAAATTGACCGGCTACGGAAGATCATATGGCGACGGAAGCGCTTGCTGATGGGAAAGGGCAATGCCTTACCGCCGGCTGCAAAAGGTGCGATCTGCGACATCGACGTCGGAAATGCGAAGCCAGTCGCCCAACGTTGCCGTAAAGTGGCGCCGCAGTTCCGCGAGAAGTTGGAGCAGCTAATCAAGGGACTCCTGTCGGCCAAGATGATCAATATCTCAACATCCCCTTGGGCATCACCGATCGTGGTGATCGTCAAGAAGAGCGGGGTTGACATCATACTCTGTATTGACTACCGTTTGGTTAACAGTCTGACGCGCTTGATGGTCTACCCGATGCCGCGGATCAACGATCTCCTTGAGGACCTCGACAAGGTGCTCTGGTATTGCTCGCTGCACATGGCCAGCGGTTTCTGGGTGGTGACGATGACAGATCGAGCTCGTGCGATCTCCGCGTTCATCACTCCATGGAGACTGAATGAGTGGAGTCAAATGTCATTTGGACTGAAGAACGCACCACAGATCTATCAGCGGTTGATCGACAACGCACTGTACGGCTTTCTAAAGATCACGGACAACCAAAATCGGCAGGGACAGATTGACTTGTTCAAGGACGGAGAACCAAACGACAACCAGAAGCCTCTGTCCTAGGTCGTCCATCTTATATTGACGCCATGCTGGTTACGGCTGGTTCGCGGGATACGCTGTGTGAAAAGGTGGAGACGTTGCTAGATGTCTGCGACGAATGGAACTTGTCTATCAGCGTAGCCAAGAGCTTATAAGGATTAAAGAAGGCCGACTACTTGGGACATCGAGTGTCGGCGGAAGGCTTGGGAGGCTCACCCGAAGGACTTGTCGGCTTTGGCCAACCTGCCGTTCCCGACCACCCTGAGATCGAACAGGCTCAACTACTACTGTAGGTTCATCGAGGACTTCGCGATTTACGCTTCAGTGCTGTACGAACTCCGTGAGGCCGACTTCTACGAGGTCACCAGGAAAGCCAAGATCGAGACCCGCGCAGATGAAGTCCAAACTGGTGGCCAGCGCAGATGAAGGCGAAGCTGGTGAACGCCAGGCTGGCGGTAACAAGTGGGGTCGAGCCATCACGGCAATTACGGCGTTGACGGACAAGATCGTGAAGGCGCCAATCCTGCAGCATTTTGACCCAGGTCGGGAACCAGTGGTCGTCGTGTACGCCAGCAAATGGACGATCTCTGCAGCGTTGATGCAGGAGCACGACGGGGTGTACAAGCCAGCCGCCTTCACCAGCTGGACGCTCAAGCCGAATGAGATCAACTTTGGAATGGTGGATAAGGAGGTGTTGGCGCTGCTCAGGATACTGGATGTCTGCTACACATAACTGGTCACAAGATCGATCAAGGTCCTGAACCGATACTCAGCGTTGGCGTGGCTGGTGCATTCATCCGGCCCGCAAAGACGCCTCAGACGTTAGGCAGCGCTACTGTTGTCATGGACCCTGGAAATTGTGAAGTGCGCGAAGGGAGAAGACGAGATCTTGGGTGTGCTAGCTGCCAGCATAACACCACGCGAAGAAGTCGTCGCGATCCTGACATCGATCTCCCCCAGGAAGCAGCAGCAGCAAGCGATCACGATGCCACCGCCCACGGTAGAGGTTGATGAAGAACTGCTGGTGGTTAGCTTGGACAGATCCGCTCGTGTGAAACGAAGTGGGGGCGCATACAGCGCGATTGGGTGGGGATTACCGGAATGGAAGGTGATCCCGGCCGCCTCGGACTACACTGTCGATCTTACGGTGAACGAGGCAGAGTATCACGGCTTATTGCTCTGTTTCGACCTCCTGGCCATCCTGGACAGGGGGTGCCGCCTGATCATCTGCGGAGACTCCAACTTGGGTTTTCGACAAATGCGTGGAGAGATCGAGTGAAAAGCTCCAAGTTTGGTGCTACTGCGTCAGAAAGCCATGGAACGTTTGAGATCGTGGCCCAACCACGAGTTCCTTCACGTGAACCGGAATTGGAATCAGAGCGCAGATCGACTGGCAAGTGCCGCTCTCCAGCGAGAAGATGGCACGGTTGTTACATCAGACGGAGAGCGCGAGGACTTGAGGACACTAAATCGACTAAATGAATTTTTGGCTCCACGACCCGAAGTGACTGTCGTGAAGATCACGGCTGTTGCGACATCAAGAAGGAGGGCACCCCCAGAAGTGTTGCAGGAGTCGATTGTGCAACGAATGCGGATAGAGCGCATTTGCCGAGCGCAGAACGAAGAGAAGCGAATTTCGATCTCAAGAAGTACCTACTCGGGGACGTACACGACTTTACCTCCGCAGAAGCGAAATGTGCGCCAAACTCGTAGAAGACTATGAGATCGACGAGACCAATCTGCGGTTTTATTGCCCACTGTCGAAGCACTCTGATGAAGAACGCGATCTCGTGATGCGACTGGTGATTCCGGAGACCCTGCAGCAGGACGTCCTGCACCACTACCATGCTAGTCTTGAAGATGACCACCAAGGCATTGGGAAAACCTACCAGCGGATTCGTGCTCATTTCATCGGAGAGGGCTCTACCAGAGTGGGCAACGCTATGTGGGACAGTGCGTGGACTGTGAGACGGGCAAAGGAAGACCGGCGACCCAGGGGGAGTCTCACGGCAATCTTCAGGCGACCTATCCGTTCCAGATCATTGCCATGGACCACATCCCATCCTTGCCCAAGTCATACAAAGGAAACACGGAATTGCTGATTCACAGGTCGAAGAGCTGTGCTTGGCCCCAGCAAAAAATTGTAACTTTCCAAAATCGGGTACCTTTCTATCCGAAATAGGGTACTGATTAACCTAAACAAATACATCTAAAAGCTAGAAATGGCTACATGTATTACTCTGCAGCTCGGCGGTTGTTTGCTAAGTTTTACACTAAAACCTAAGGTTACCACTAAAAGCTTTACGACTACACTGCGCTGCGAGTCCGCTGAAGCATGTTTGCTATCATGTTTGCTAGCTCAAGCTACGTAAGCTGTTACGCCTGAAATCTCTCTCTCTCTCTCTAGCTAGCCTAGTTCAATAGTTTGCTAGTGGATACCAAGTTTTTGCTCTGGGTACCTGGCGATAACTGCTAAGATTTAGCCAACGAGCTAACACTAAAACCTAAGGTTACCACTAAAAGCTTTACGACTACACTGCGCTGCGAGTCCGCTGAAGCATGTTTGCTATCATGTTTGCTAGCTCAAGCTACGTAAGCTGTTACGCCTGAAATCTCTCTCTCTCTCT